>JAJGOT010000270.1:0-45000 GCA_022457155.1 Cladopsammia gracilis | reverse complement strand
TATTCACCGTCCTGTAATTGGAACATCCAGGTGAAGCCCCCCCTTATAAAACATTATTGAGTAGTTCCCCCCCCCCCCCCCCCCCCATAGGCGCCTAAACTGGATGCAGATCTTCTTTGATTCTTCTTAAAATGTTTAGCAAGCGAACTGAACAATGTGGCCATCGGAAATGTCTGGAATTCTAAAGCGTGAACGAAAATTCTTTCTTTGGCTATCTGGGGAGGAGAATGGCTTGGGGATCGTTTTGAGCATGAGCAGTATTATTTGTAACTACTTTTCATGTGCTACCGGATGTCCGAAATTTCACGACATCCGGTGTTGGTTGCGCCCTGCGACTTGCTCCCTGCGCCCTGCGCCCTGCGCTCGTGGTTTTGTCTACCACGTGACCAAAAGAAACGAAGGCTCTGGGAACGAGAATAGACCTTTTTCATCATGGCGGCCTATTCATATATTCTTTTATATGTATTTTAATTAGCCTTACTGGCCTCATTTTAGAGTAAAAATGCTTTTGAATTGTGCACATGTTAAAGAGGGCACTAAAGCTGATTAACAAACATGAAAAAAGTCAAAGTCTCTCGACAGGCGCACTTTGTTAATTATAATCAAGAAACATGAGAGCTGCTCGCACTCAGGCTCACAAACGTTATCTTTATTTTTATCAAATTCTCCCAGAATGTTATAGAGAATATACAAAGTTACGTTAGAAGAATTTTTACATTAATTAAACTTACGTCGTAACTTGAATTTTTAAATACATAACACTTAAAACTTACAATATACATTATTTTTGTAAAACCGAAACAGTTTCTCCGATCTTGCGTACAGTGTATATAATCCTTATTTTGTCGCAGATGCATTGTTATTAGCAATAAGTCTTTTGTGGCATCTAAAGGCTTAAATAACTTTGTTAATCACCTGAAATGATGTACCAAAACATTGACGACTTTCTCACTTTGTAATAGTAGCTTTGGATTGTGGTTCAGCAGTGAGCCACGACATATTACTGCCCACGGGGGGTCGGGAGAGAAAGCGGGTGACACTTCAGACTACATATTTCCAAGAACGGTAAGTATAAAAAAACGCCATCCATATTAGAATCGATAACTCTGGCAAACGATTATGGAATCGTTTGATTCCAAATGATGATTCTTTTCTTGTTTAACTTTATCAGTATTTTTTTTCTTGTCCTTTGCTTTGTTTATGAATACACTTAGAGCTGTGATGCACTGACAAAAGCATGTTTAGAGTTAAATGTCGGCAACTGCGACAGGTTTGCATGCGGTGTAAAAACTAAGTTAAACTAACAGAAAATGGTCCTTTGGTTGAACATATAAGCAAGGTATGCTTTAAAATCCCCAAACTAAACTCATTTTCCGTATACTGTGAATTTTTATAGAAGGATATCATGTTTCTTTTCAAGGTCGGTTATAATTAACTGTGATCCGTTCTTTGAAAAGTTGAAAGCATGAGTTTTTGTTGCGTTCACGGACTCAAAGCCACTTCTCAGGTGACTTTGCGTGTCTCGAAGGTTAAAGTTTTTTAAAGTCGAAAGTACTCGACAGAGCATAACTTCTTCATTGAATATTCTCTGGCTGGTTAATTTATCAATAACATCGCCTGCCTTTCGCTCCGACCGTGTTCTTCTCGCTGAACAAATTGGCCTATTCTTACAGCTTTTGCCTTCAGTAATTTGTTTTCTCTTATAGTCAAATTACTTCCGCTAGGCCTCTTATGGTACGCATTTGCAGCCGACTTGGAAGCGAACATCTAGAACATCAACGCATGCATATGGTGATGAAGCTCTATTTCTATACCTCCCTTTATTCCATTAACATTGGAAATTTTAGAAAATAGCTTATTATCCGGCTTGGCAAAGACTACTAGTTTGCAATGGAGGTCATAGTTTGTCATCTTGGAAAACGTCCGTAACATACATACAGTTCAAACTAGTCAGTTTTCTTAATCCTCCAGTGTTTTTGGTGGTGATACCGGCTCTTCAATAGTCCTCGCAGGTGAGGGTGAAGGAATGGGAGAAAGGCTGCCACTGTAGCCTCCATTTTGATAGACGCCAAGTGTGGTCCTCGGAGGAGCGTCCACAGATCTTTCTCTTCCCATTTCTGTCCCCTGACAAGTGCTGGTAATGTCAATGGATGGACGAGCAAAAGTGCTATGCATGGTCGTTTCTAAAGTTTCAGCATCGAGGGAGCTTGCTTTTATACGATGTATCAGCTGGTGAGAAAATAATGGAAAGGTGTTAGTTTTAGGATAAGCTTTTAAAAATTAGCGGCTTGCTGCTGCTACGCGACAGGTCCTGACCATTGTTAGACTCTGGGAACAGGGTTGCTCGTACACAGAGCCCGCATTCTCTAAACAGCGGGTGGTAAGCGCCAAGTTATACGCATGCGTGACCCTTCTCTTCGTCTCCACATCGTAATTATTTTCAAGTTGTATGCAGGGAATTGCTATGCAAAAACGAAACACCCAGAAGTGTCGGTCACGCCAGCCACTGTCGTGGCTAGATCGAGAGGGATTTTAACACGGATTCGTTCGAAACAACTCGTGATCCGTTTCACTAACCTTTTGGAACTTAACTTCAGCAATTTACTTTGTTTTACAACATAGCATTATAGAATGCGAGTGCAAAAACGAGATTGTTTTCAATCTTCAGATCTGGCGCTAGGGAATACACTCTCAAAATTCTACATTTGGGGTAAGATGACTGTCCATAATAAACTAGTCATTAAGCAAAAAGTTGTGTAATACGGCAAAGCGGGTGTTTCCTTTTAATTACTGTTTAAGCCGGATGGCAGTTTTTCGTTGATCATACCGTAATTCCTTCATCTTATTACGTCATAATATTATGTGACCAATTTAAAGAAAGCATTTTCCAACGTATCATATAGCCTCCAAGTTTCATGTCACAGAGGCGGGGTGGAATCCGACGCACCCTTCTCCCTGATGTCCGAAAAAAGCCGATCTCAATAGGATTAATATTTATCCACTGCGTAATGATTTAGAGCAGTTTTCAATTGAGTGCCGTACAGTAAAACCAAAACCGAAGTAATCCCTCTGGCCAATCACAACAGACGCCGACAATCCAATGAACCAATCACAACAGACGCAGACAATCCAATGAACCAATCACAACAGACGCAGACAATCCAATGAACCAATCACAACAGACGCAGACAATCCAATGAACCAATCACAACAGACACAGACAATCCAATGAACCAATCACAACAGACGCAGACAATCCAATGAACCAATCACAACAGACGCAGACAATCCAATGAACCAATCACAACAGACGCAGACAATCCAATGAACCAATCACAACAGACGCAGACAATCCAATGAACCAATCACAACAGCGCAGACAATCCAATGAACCAATCACAACAGACGCAGACAATCCAATGAACCAATCACAACAGACGCAGACAATCCAATGAACCAATCACAACAGACGCAGACAATCCAATGAACCAATCACAACAGACGCAGACAATCCAATGAACCAATCACAACAGACGCAGACAATCCAATGAACCAATCACAACAGACGCAGACAATCCAATGAACCAATCACAACAGACGCAGACAATCCAATGAACCAATCACAACAGACGCAGACAATCCAATGAACCAATCACAACAGACGCAGACAATCCAATGAACCAATCACAACAGACGCAGACAATCCAATGAACCAATCACAACAGACGCAGACAATCCAATGAACCAATCACAACAAACGCAGGCAATCCAATGAACCAATCAGCAGCAAGTCGGTACCAAGCGCGGGAAAACGCGTGCGAGCAAGACATCATTAGTCTTGGTTTTACTGCTGATTGGTTGAGAAGGTGGTGCGAGATTTTTAAGCAAAGCGCAGCCATGCAAACCCAAAGCAATCGCGAAATTACTTTCGATACTCAATTGAAAACCGCTCTATCCACTGGATAGCGTTATCCACTCTGATAATCGGGCTGTGGTATGTAATATCTGTGTAATAGGACTGTTAACAGTAGCATCGGCTGTAGTTTTTTACCTTAGGTATGAAGATCAGTAATATAGTGGCTGTAGCAGGGAAAGATATACACACACTAAGTGCAGCGTACAGCTGTTGAAACTGTTGATCATTCAAGATCAATGCCAGGAATGCGCCGATCGTGGAAAGGACGACCACGTTATATACACAAATGCCAATGACTCGTGAGTCGTTCAGGTGGGCGTACACAACATTTCTTGTCTCGTAAGCGAGAAACAGCCCGTAAAGCAAAAGTATCCCCTTGAAAACGTAAATCAGCGCCAACCATACTTCTAGATTTTTCGCCGTGCATGTGTTTAATGTTAATATGATTATTCTGTTGGACGGATAGTCTGGATCTTCCTGCAATAAAAAGCGGTACATACAAGTGTGAAAGGGACAATCTCCCCTCTGAAATATCGTGTTTCATGATTATGGCCAGGAGCTTGCTTTAAGCTCGCTTTATTATCCTAAAATAAGATGAAACATCGCCGAAAGTGATAAACGCAAAGAAATATGAACTAATTAAAAAGACAAAAGAACGCCTAAAAAACTCAAAATTCCATCTTGACCGCCTGTCACGAAATCAAAATTGATGAACTGTAATCCACTTCGCAATTCCATCCTCGTAATCCTGCACTTTATCGCCAAACTACTGTCCAGTTGAGTTTAAAAATATTCTATAATATAAAGAAGTGTCTTTGACTACATATGGCCGGATGGAAATGGATTACAACTTGAAAAAATTGGACCAAAATTTTAATTTTACGTTCGTTCCATGTGTTTTGGAAAATTAGCTACAAACTAGTTATAGTTTATTCTTCCTTGAAACATTCACTTGATATCTTCTTAGCTTGTTGGTGTTCTCAGGGCATTTCGTGTTTAAAATAAGATGCCCAGGTTTAATTCTAGCACATTCTAAGTCAAAAACATAAAAAACCGCCTTGACATATAAAACAGGTCACGGGAACTACTCAACTGATCGCATGAGTTGATGACATCTCTCGTCTGCACCTTGAGTCTCGCCAGGCAAAGACTAAAGGCTGTTGATACGTTGTTTAAGGTGGTTCGATACAGTTTTCTGGAGACCATACCAACATTTTTCAATCGGCTTTTAAGCGGTTTTCTCCAAGTCAGATCAACGTGAAATTTTCACCAATAACTGGTTTTGAATTGAAGTTTGGCAAGATATATTTTCTGGTAAAATCGATGTTACCATGACGACGATAAACAAGAAACTTAGAAATCAGTAAAAGTGAAATTTAGCGCGTTTAAGATTTCGCATTGAAAATCCCACATAGGCATCTTAAAATATGGTATATGGCATATATATTTTGCAAGAATAAAAAAAATCTGTATGTTTGAATTAAAATAAATCGCAATAACATTTCAAACCTTACTATTTGTGTACTGGTATTAAATTGATCGAGAGATTAACACTGGATTTGTGAAATTACTTAATGATAATGTCAAAAAGTAGCTTGATGTTATGTTTGTAAACCTTGAAAGTTTTGTTTACTTTCTCTTTTGCGATCTTGAGAACTACCTTTTTTCCTAACATCGCATCATGTGCAATTTTTGGGTAATTTTCGATTTTAATGGCTTTTTCAAAAATCTGAGAAACGGTTCGATGGATTTTTTTAAAACATTCACTGTGCATGCTTACCGATGTGCAAAATATTATCTGAAAGTTTCATTGGCATTGATTCACTGGAACGTCTTTAAATTTAAAGATGAAGACGACGTACGAACCGGCCGAAAAAATGGCGTCACAAATTTACTTTTTTAAGTTATTCTCAGTAATGATTTCAAATCAATGCACACTACATTCTTCCGTGATTGAAACATTGCAATGTACGCTCGTTGATGCAAATTTCTTTGCATCTGTTTTGTTTTGCGTTCAAAACGCCTACTGTAAAAACGTTTTCAAAACGCAAAAGGGCATTTATTGCTAAAAACAATCCTAAAAAGAGACTTTAGGAAATCTGGAAAGTAGCAAGGAGAGTAATAAGGTACAATCATGCTCGAATATAGATGATAATAGATGCACAACAGATCACAACGAAAGTATAAATCACAGAGGAATGCAGTGCGCATTGATTTGAAATCATTATTAAGCATAACTTAAAAAATTAAATTTGTAACGCCATTTTTTCGGCCGGTTCGTACGTCGTCTTCATCTTTAAATTTAAAGGCGTTCCAGTGAATCAATGCCAATGAAACTTTCAGATAATATTTTGCACATCGGTAAGCATGCACAGTGAATGTTTTAAAAAAATCCATCAAGCCGTTTCTCAGATTTTTGCAAAAGCAATTAAAATCGAAAATTACCCAAAAATTGCACATGATGCGATGTTAGGAAAAAAGGTAGTTCTCAAGATCGCAAAAGAGAAAGCAAACAAAACTTTCAAGGATTACAAACATAACATCAAGCTACTTTTTGACATTATCATTAAGTAATTTCACAAAACCAGTGTTAATCTCTCGATCAATTTAATACCAGTACACAAATAGTAAGGTGTGAAATGTTTTTGCGATTTATTTTAATTCAAACATACAAAATTATTTTATTCTTGCAAAATATATATGCCATATACCATAGTTTAAGATGCATACGTGGGATTTTCAATGCGAAATCTTAAACGCGCTAAATTTCACTTTTACTGATTTCTAAGTTTCTTGTTTATCGTCGTCATGGTAATATCGATTTTACCAGAAAATATATCCTGCATAACTTTAATTCAAAACCAGTTAGTGGTGAAAATTTCACGTTGATCTGACTTGGAGAAGGCCGCTTAAAAGCCGATTGAAAAATGTTGGTATGGTCTCCAGAAAACTGTATCAAACCACCTTAATCAAAGGGCCCTAAGAGCCATCTCGTAAATACGGAGCGATATTTTCCCCTAAATGCTACAAAATCCATTCCAAGTCCAAAGATTGGTTTTAATTTTCCATACAGAAAAATCTTAGCGTGACATAAACATGCATTGTGTGAAACGAGACTGTCTTACAAATGGCTGACGTAATACACTGGGGGTTTAAAGGAAGTTTACATCCCAGTGATTAATCTAGTGAAAATTTGCATATCTGCCACGACCGTATATTATATCTCTCGTTCAATGTTTCGCGTTTTCACCAGATAAAAATGATATAGTTTGAAACTGCTTTAATAGTAATCTTCGACGAGTATGCCTTACATTAAATCCAGTGGTAGTTTACCATAATCTAAAAATATTCTTCTATGTAGGGGTAAGTAGACCACCTTGTGAATAAACCATTTTGGGTGAGCTACGTGTTATCAATTCTTACTTTTCACAAAAACAAAGTATCATGCAAGAGATTTGTTAGGCAATCGTGTTAGAAGAATGTTATCTACAGCGTTATGCAACTTTACGAAGGAAAAACGCAAACTAACAAGATCTAGAGGACGCTACAGACCACCAAACGAAAAAAAGAAGTAACTCAGGTTACTTCGTAACTTAACAGCAAAGGCTAGAGAGAGAAGCAAAGAGTTATGTTAGGCATCGATAAGCATTCAGTTAGGAAAGGAAATCACAAAGGGACCTACATTTACATTCTCAGCAAAGGCAAGGGTGGTTAGAATTAGGTTTCAGACTGGTCAAACGCACGACTCGTGCGCAATTTGCCCTTCCAAAAAATCAAACAAAATGTAAGAAGATATCAGAAGTTGCCAACTGTTTATCACAAATTTTGCAACTCAAATTGGCTTCATTGCTGTATCTTTAACAGTGGAAGAAACTTGTAACTGGTAGAGCGACTTTTGAATGACCTTGAAATGATTACGTGTGAACACAACTAAAACAACAAACGAACTGAAAGGATTAATGTTTCGGATTCGTTTAGCCTCTTTCCATATTAGAGATATTTTTTCAGCGGGAAGGCGAGCAAACTTTGTTTTTATTCTTTCAACCACAGGCAGATGAAACAAATCGCGAACAGTTAGGGATTATTTAGTTAGATTCAGATTCGTTTCAGATTCGTTTCTTATCTTTAAAATTAGAAACTTATTTATTCTATATCTTCCTCTTGTTATAAATCGCCACAACTTCGCTCTTTCATTACTATACATTTGAAATGGGAAGAGCATGGACAGGGAAAGAACTTTACCGAGAAGCATGTGTTTAGCAATTTTTTTATCTATCTTCTTACCTTTTCGGTCAGGTTTACTTTGCGGTGTTGAAGCGGATCGGTTACTTCCCAGGCCACTAACATCACCACGTCAATCACAACAATTCCACCCACCATGGCGAGCATCCACCAATCAGATAGCGGTCCCAGCTGACGAATTTCAAACATATGGGTTAGCACAGGAATATCAGAGAACTACTTTCAGTGCATAAAAGGAATTAACTGCTAGTTATATTTCTAATTGATGCAAAATACTGTACTTCATTTCCGGGGGAAAAATCTCCCATTTTAACAGATACTTTTAAGTTTTTATAGTGTGTATTTAAGTATACTTACGCGGACTTTCAGACGTTTGTTTGTACAAATCTTGTAGATTCGCCAGGTTTTGATGAACATGGCCCCAAAAGCCAAGGAAAACCCTATGTTTAAAATCCATGCACGAGCCTTGAATAAAAAACAACATGTACAAATATATATCAGTTAAAATTAAGATTAAAGAATAAGTACAAATAATCCGGTACAGAGAGGGTCTCCGCGGGTTTAAGCTTCGACTGTTAAACGAGGATTGTCTATGGTCCTGGTGAGGTGGCTGATAACGATTATAAACCTCTACCCACAAATGTATGTAGTTTTACTGTCAACCAAAATAAATTATGTATAATTTATTACACGACTAACGCGCATTGCTTTGTGTTCAGCGTTGTTGGAATTATTTGCGTTTCGCCTGCGTCACTGCATACAGTCAAACCTCTATTAAGCGGTCACCCTCGGGAAATAGCCAACTGACCGCTTAATAGAGGTTCACTGCATACGGTCAAACCACTATTAAGCGGTCACCCTCGGGAAATAGCCAACTGACCGCTTAATAGAGATTCGCTGCATACAGTCAGACCTCTATTAAGCGGTCACCCTGCGGAAATAGCCAACTGACCGCTTAATAGAGGTGACCGGTTAAAAGAGGTCAAGTTTACAGTAAATATGGGGAGCGATTTGATTCCGGGGATTTGTTAAGTGACCGCTTAACCTTTTCACTCCCAGAGTCAATAATGGAGACATGTATTGTAGTTTTACCTTTTAATTCTGTGGACGAAAACCTATGGTGTGACCATTCAAATGAAACCTCTTTAGCAGTACTTTTGCATGGTACCATTTGTTTTTCAATATTTTACAAAATGAAATTTGGGATTTTTCTTGAATTTTGATGTTTGGCACTCTTGGGAGTAAAAATAAGAGTTAATAGAGGGTGACGGGTGAGTAAAAAAAGAGTTAATAGAGGGTGACGGCTTAATAGAGGGCCGCTTAATAGAGGTTTGATTGTAGTTATATTTCGTGGAAATAAAAAGATGCGAAGAAAAAGCTGTCTTTCATGAAATTGCCCGAACTGCAAAAAGTTAGTAAGGATGTTTGCATTAAGAAGTAATACTGCGCAATTTTAATTTTCAATTTTTAAAGCTTAAAATCTTTCAGACAATACATATTCAAGCACGGCATTAAGGATATCGAAATAGTACATCATCAACAACAACAACAACAACAACTGCTGTTACTTACCTTACAAATACGCGGCATAGTGATCTTGGGATCTTTAAAATCTCGGAAGCCAAACAAATAGACTGTAGACAGACACATGATGCATCCCGAAACCATGACATCATTAAACATAGGCGCTGAGAGTCGAATAAACCTGTCAAAAATAGAGCAACACTTGAATCAGGTCTTACAGGTCGAAAGTTTACGCGCTGGTATATGTGGTGTACTAATATAGTTTATTATATAAACTTCAGTGAAATACAAGGACTTCTCACACCTCGGAAATTAAAATCATACCTCGACACATCTGGGCCGCGTTATTCAAAGTACGATTAAGCTAACCCGGGATTAGCGTCAATTTTGAATCCAGCTTAAACTTGTCTTCACTACTAGCTATAAATGACCTTTTGAAAACATTTTTAAACAGAGAAATGAAATCCTTGGTTAACTTTTAATCCAGGATTCGCCTTAATCGGCTTTCGAACAACCGGGCCCTGAAGATATAAATCTTCTTTGCGAAGAGTAAATATATCGATATCTTCAAGTCGGCTACCACGTTTACCCTTATGAAATGTCAAGCGAACTAAAAGGTACGTATTGATCTACAATCGAAACATCTTCGGATCTTCCTCGGCCATCTTCGTCAAGTTTGTAAAAAAAATTCGGAAAATGATCAGAAACGTTCTTACAATCTTCGGACAGTATTCGGAGAATTTTACAAATCTTCGGAAATCTTCGGAAAACTGCGCAATTAGTGTCGTCTGTTTTATAAATAACATAATACATGGATGTTGGAAATATGGAATTTCATATCTCCGCGCATCCAAGTCAACATAACTAACTCCGTGTTGGAAATACATCTCTTTACCCTAAATTTTCAAAGCGTAGCTTTCATACGAAAGCTAAGTGTAAAGGATGCCGGCATTATCGGAATTCTACGTCGTATATTAAATACATCTAAGTGTAAAAAAAACTCACTTGTATTTCCGGTAGTAACGATTGAACACCAGAAAAATTATCCCTAAAACAATGCCAAAAGACGCGACTGTTGAGAAGATTATGAACAGCGCTGCAGGGATATCTGTTGGCACCGGTTTTTTCACCGTTCTGTCTGATGGAATATAATTATCTAGAGCAAAACAAACAATTGATTAGGATACAGCTTGAGCAACCGTATTATTCTGGCAATTTGACGTCTTTGTACGCTAGTTAAGCAATGATAGAGATATCATAAACTCTCCATGGCCAGGCACTGCGAGGGGAGGGAAGGAAAGAATTAGGCGGGCTAGAGCGGAAGAAACATTTTGGGTCAATGCCGTTTAAGACTGCATGCTTTTGCCATAAATCATACATTACATTGTTCCTTAAGGATGCATTATACCTTTTACGTTTTTCACGTATTCTATTTTAACTTAGATTCCAAACGCTTGCCCGGTTTTGACTGTAAGTGATTCGTTTTATTTCAATGTTATCAATGTTACCTTTCCACAAGGATTTTTCTGTGCCATTATAAAATTGTATTCGTCCTTTCCTTCTGGAGTATTCACCAACGTCCACTAGCTTCGTCCCCCCATCTGCGACAAAAAACAAAACAAAATACAAAATTAGCAATCTCAACGGACCGTACATTACATTTCTGAATTTATTACGATGAATCACAGGGGAGCAACATAATTTCTCTTCCTTACTCGGAGGAAGGGAATAGAAATCCTAAGCGATTGGCTCATGTAACAGTTATGTTTCATTCTTGACAATAAATCAAAGGCTGCTGTGAGCCAACTTACGAATGCGAAATGTTTGCACCCTCGCACACCCCCCCCCCCCCCTCTCCAGGGCGTTTTGTTCCACCGACGCCCACCCCTTGCTTCAACCTCCTCACCCCTTGCTTCAACCCCCACCCACCCCTTGCTTCAACCCCCCCCCCCAATTCCCTCCAACGTCGTCCCTGTGGAAAAGGCAGATGACCAGTACATATCGCGGGCTCAATGTTAACGAGAAATTCAAGCAAGTAACCGTGGACGACAATCCTGCTGTTGTACGTTGGATCAAACTATTCGAAGCCTATGTTCTCGAAAAAGCCCCCATTTCATCCTCACACTTGGCTACGATATATCGATGATATTTTTATGATCTGGACTGAAGATTTAGACAACCTAAAAATTTTCATCGATTATCTTAACAACATTCACCCTACCATTAAATTCACCAGCTCACACTCTATACTAACGTACCTTTCCTTACACAACGGTAAAATTTGTACTGACCTTTACACAAAACCTACAGACAAACACCAACATCTCCTTTTTTCATCTTGTCATCCCTTACATACTAAAAAAGCCATTCCTTTCGGTCTAGCCCTCCATTTACGACATATCTGTTCTACCGACGAAACATTCAAAGCTCGTTCTACTGAGTTAACTACATACCTGCTTAAACGAGATTACAACCGCAACTTCCTTACCAGACAAATACATGTTGTGATTACATGACAAATTTCAGCCCGGGCCCGGGCGCCAAGTTTGAAATTGCGCGGGAAGATTGATAACGAGAATCAAAATGGCGTCTGAAATGGCGACTGGGCATGCCCAAACTCACTTTTCAGCCCAGGCTGAAATTCTGATGCGATTACATGGCGAATTTCAGCCCGTTTGGCCGGGCTGAAAATTTTCAGCCCGGGCTGAAACTTTGTTCATGTAATCGCTAACTTCATTTTAAGAGGATTTATTTCGGAAGCCGGGCTGAAATCTCAGCCCGGGCTGAAATTCGCCATGTAATTGGCCCCTAATTCCCACTGAAAAACATTTCTCTAACCGAGACTCAATACGTAAGGCCAAAAAAGCTTTTTCAATTTCAAAAGGCAGAACACTTGTACCTCACGGCCTCAACATTCGCGAAGAAACATACTAATAATTCACTTTTGTATTAGTTTCCTTTCATTGTTTTCTGTATATTTTTCGTTATCAGCTAGTTTTATTTCTGTCTATCATTGTTATTTTTCTAGGAGTAGCCCTACGTATTTCCATTGTTACGTATGTATGTCAACTATATATAAAAAGCCAATGTAAATTTTACCTCATTGTACCTGAAGAAGGCCGGTTTGGCCAGCCGAAATATAGTACACCTTTAAAAATTGTACCTACATTGTATCGGTCTTTGCTTTTTTACTATTAGTATAGGTAATCATACAGTTTCAAGTTCAATTTGGGATTAATTTGCACTTGTGAGTTTTTCAAAAAGCTCAATGCAATTTGCATCCAATTTTTTCCTTTTTTTGCAATTTTTTTCTTTCTTTTTTTTTTTGCAAAACATTTTTGCATCAATTGTTTTTTTTTTTAATTTGTAATTTGCACTGTTGTTACACTTTTTGCACTGGTGTTACACTTTTTGCACCGGTGTTACACTTTTTGCACTGGTGTTACACTTAAACTGCACTGCTCTTAGCCAATCAGAATTGAGTATTTTTTTCATGTATATAATATATTATTATTATTATTATTATTATTATTATTATTATTATTGAAATTCGTTCAACGCTTCGCGTATTCACCAGTTAAAATAGTATATTGAAGGGAACAGTCAATAGGCGGGGGTGCTCGACGTCGTCTTTTTTCCATGCTTGTTGCCACTCATCGCAGTCGTGCGGTTTCTGGCAAAAATGCCGATTCCATTTGAGGGACTGAGGTTGTCATTGAACCTTTCCCTTCACCTAAAGGTACAAGGTGTTTCTAACTTTCGATTCTGTGGATGAAATCCTAAAGTGTAGTACTTTCCTGTGGTACTGTTTATTATGCTGTACCAGGTGTTTCTAACTTTTGAGTCTGTGGATGAAATGCTAAAGTGTGACCATTCAAATAAAAGCTCTTTAGTAGTACTTTCCTGTGGTAATGCCACTTATTATGATGTGCAAGGTTTGAGTCTGTGAATGAAATCCCAAAGTGTGGCTATTCAAATGAAAGCTATTGAGCAGTACTTTCCTGTGCTGTTTTATGCTGTACATGGTGGTTCTAACTTTTGATTCTGTGGATGAAATCCCAAAGTGTGACTATTCAAATGAAAGCTATTGAGCAGTACTTTCCTGTGGTACTGTTTATTATGCTGTACAAGGTGGTTCTAACTTTTGATTCTGTGGATGAAATCCTAAAGTGTGTTATGACCATTCAAATAAAAGCTAATAAGTAGTACTTTCCTGTGGTAATGTTTATTACGCTGTACAAGTTGGTTCGAACTTTTAAGTCTATGGATGAAATCCTTAAGTGTGTGGGGGGGGGGGGGGGGAGGGGGACAGGGTGGTCAAAATCTCCCGCTTCCCGTATCCCGTTCTCCCGACTCCTGTTCCTTTGTGTCCCTTTGTGTCCCGACTCCCGCCCTGACACACGTGTACATGTGTCATGTCATCTCATTCATGACCTATGACGTAACCGACTTGAAAAGGTTTCCAATTTCACCGAAACTAATGCTACTTTTTTAGCCCGAGTACGAATTTACGTTTTCTCGCATATAAAATTTTTTTTAAGCCTCGATGGACGTTAAATGGAAGTAAAAAAAACGTTGTTGGGTTCGTGTTTTTGACTGGATGATAAGCAGTAATAAATAACGAAGGCTTGCCTTTTTGAATTTCTCTCCCGCTTCCGGCCCTCGTAGAGATCCCGCTTCCCGCCCTTTCTTCTCCCGTCTCCCGTACCCCTTCCGCCCCCTGTTCTTCCGGGCTCCCCCCCCCCCCCCCCCTGCCCCCCTTAAGTGTAACCATTCAGTGGTCAAAAATAAATTGAGGATTTTTTACAATTGTGAACTCCGTCGTAACCTTAGTGACTAAACCGGCATACCTTGGTATTGCTTCAGCACAACTACTCCTGCTTTCACTTTTTCGTTAGTAAAAGACACTGGACCCTGAAAATTAATGCAATCATTACTTTCGACTGGAAGTGAAGTAATATATCAAACACGAGGAACAGTGTTTCATCAGATTTCCAAACACCGAGAAGTGGATTGGAAAAACGAGGCGCAGCCGAGTTTTTTTAAACCACTTCAAGGTGTTTGGAAATCTGATGAAACACTGTTTCGAGTGTTTGATATAGCTTCTCAAACTGATCGTTAAATGCGGAGAAAACGAAGGAATAAAATCGCCAAAATCTATGCAAATTAAGAAACGATTTCAAAACCTCGTTCACGGTAGTGATTTCCTTTGTGTTCTCGTCATGAATTATTAATGAGTTTGAGAAGACAGATATACCAAGCCAGAGTACACACACTATGAAAAACGGTATGGTCAAGGGATACGTATTCCACAACCAATAATGTCTGTCTTAGACTATACTCTTGGCCGATCACATGCGCAAATAAGTTGCATATAGATGCCTATAGGTTGTAGCAAGTTAGGTAAACGAGTTAACAATCTTTGGATAAAAGGCTTTAATTCAATCTAAAAACCCTCATTTGTGACCACAATCTCGGATCTCAGATCTCTCAGACCAGATGTCGGATATCATTGCCATGTTATAGGTGAATCTTTGCTGACGTCATAGTTTACATTTTGCTTCATTAGCAGAGAAGGCACCGTGCTAAATACGAACTGACTTCAAAAGATAAAAGAGCTTGTTGAACTGAGTAATCTATGCAATTTTTAGCTTTTTTCATGCAATATTTAAGGAAATACCTGATATCAAAAACTGGAAAATTGTTAGGTTGCAAAAGCGCTAATGAGCCATACATTCTTTGTAAAATTTTGAGTTTTTAAAACAGCATTACACGAAGTGTATCTAGTAAATCGGGCTCAAATTTCTAGAGAAAGCTAAATGTGCTATGCCCTTTCAATATTCAGAGTAGACTTTTTTGTAGCTGGGTTTGAGAATCATGGCGCATATGCTAATGAGGCAACAATGGTAAACAGAGATTCGCCTAATTGTTGCCACTTGAAATGGTATGTTACATCATTTAGTCATGTGATCTTATCTAATAAACTATGGCGTGGTGTCAGAAGTGACTCATATCTAGAGGAATATGTTTCAGGTGAAGAACCAACGCTTCGCCATCTTTCTTAATGAGAAGAACCACTGCAAGACGCACATGTAGTTGTTTGCACAGCACGTTGGTTTGAATTTACCATGACATCTTGGTCTCTTGTTTCAGAGGGTATTCACGTTTAGAACCATCCGATTTTTCTCGGATTCATAACTTTTTCCCCTGTCAAACTACCCTTTTTTTCGCCAGCTATTGGACAAATGAAAACAAATCATATTACCGTAAGTCCTTTAAAGCTCACATTTGTGAGCTTTTCAACCACAAGTTTTGTTACTGTTGCTTTTCCCAGCACTGCATTGTTACTTTCCAATCTATATTTTCCGTTCTCTATTGTAGGAAGTTCTTCGCTTGCTTCTTTCATGGCGAGCATTGTGCCCCACATAGCGTCAAAGGCAGCTCTGATTTTATCTTTCTGATTGTTATCAGTAATATCCAATTTATCCAACGCTTGGCGTTCAGTCTAAAAAATGAAAGAAAATAAATCAATGCGTTAGCTAATTTCCCGCCACAAATGCCGGCATCCATCGTCACAGACGCCACATGTTTTCCCGCCGAAAAGTTGGTGGAGATAAAAATAAAGTGATCTTGAAGTAAAACTCATGTATGACTTACAGACTGACAGAATTACACATCACAAGAAGTCAGAAAAAAAAACACATCAAAACGTCCAACACAAAATTATACAACTTCTTGTTTTAGGCACACGTTTTGCTCTACTAGAGATTTCCGATTTATATTTTCGCGCCTCATTAAAAATTCCCGAAAACTGATTAACCGACAGAAAAGGAATGTAAAGGAGTACCACCTACTTGTACTTGGTTATCGTAACAAACCCAAATATTTGTTCAATTTTCAGGTGACCTTGAAAAACGGTTTCCCTGTGTGTTCGCGATTTGTTTCATCTGCCAGTAGTTGGGAAGATCAAAACAAGTTTTACTCGTTTTCACGCTAAAAATATCCCTAATATGGAAAAGTGGTTTGTTAGATTGACCTATCAGAACGCTGAAAAGCGAGTGACGTCAATAGCTACTATTTAGCTCGTAATCCGTTTGCTTTGCTTTGTATGTTGCTACACCAACGAAAAACCGCGCGCGTTTTTGCTAAACCAATCAAATTGCTTCTTTCCAGTTCGTTTGTTGTTTTGGTTGTGTTCACACATAATCCTTTCAAGGTCATGCAAAACTCGCTCTAAGATCATCGAAGAAAAATACTGGATGAAGTCATTGTACACACCAAATAATGTGCAGACATGTTGCCTACAGGGTTGTAACATTTAACACTATTCATTTGAAGGTCAGTTGGAGCATTTATAAAAGGTTGTAAGACAAAAAACCGCTGTCGTCTCCCTAAAATCAAAGATGAGCAATTTAAGAGTTTAAGATATGGAGATACTTTCTTACCAAGCCAGAAGAGGTAACGTAGTCAGGATTCACCCTTGCTATACCTCCTTGGAGTAAGAATGATCTGTTTACAGCAACCTGGTATTGCTCTCTGGTGCAAGTGTTATTTAGGTTGAATTGTTTTTTTCGATGCCTCGGCAAGCCGGACCCATTCCTCTACGGTTCCAGCCTCTGGGTTTAAAATCCAAACAAATTCTGGTCCGTACATCCCCATTTTGAACAACTGCGATAGAAACAAGGAATGAGCATTTAAATAGAAGTGGCTCCCCTTCATTATTTACCCTGTATACGTAGACACGGACCTGAAGCCTGACAGGAAAAGGAGAAGGAGAGCGAAAACCAGGGATCTGGCCAAATTAATTCAACACTGATCGACATCGTTTAATTTTAACTTTGTTGAACGCTGTTGAACGAGCCGGCCAAACGAATTCAACATTTTTATTTTATTTTAATTTAATTTTATTAACTTCGCCAGACTTGGCAGGGACACCACAACAGCTTGCGCCAATTACTGTGGCTCCGTTTCTGTTTTGATCAACATTGTTCATTTAACTTTGCTGAACAATGTTGAACGAGCCGGAGAACAACAAAAGAAATGTTGAACGATTCAGCAGTCAGCATAATTTACAGCAGATGCCCTCGCTTCTGAAAGGGATGCTCTGAGTTATTTGATTTATTTTGAAAGACAGGTGACTATCTATCTCATTCACGGCGCGGCCAAAAGCGTTCAACATATGGAATTCACAATGTTGCGCAACATTGAATAGCGTTGTATATTGAACTCGTTTGTCAGGGGCTTTAAACACTGAACTAAAATTAAACTACATACTAACGTTTAGGTGTTCAGCCCGTCAACCACAAATCTCAATTCTCTATTTTCGAATTGCCCATAATACACCTTGTTTGCCCCCCAAATTTTGCATATTGTTTTGAAATGCTCTTGGGAATATGCAGTCCTCCCAAGAGCTTTTAAAAACAAAAGTTTATGCAAAATTTGGGGGGCAAACAAAGTGTATTATGGGCAATTCGAAAATAGAGAATTAGGCCCCGTCCACACGTATCCGGATATTTTTGAATCCGCAACTTTTTTGTTGCGGATTGGCCTTCCGTCCACACGTATCCGGCGAATTCGGCTAACGAATCCGCAACTTTTTGAATCCGCTCTCCAGAGTGGAAATTTTTGAATACGCTACGAGTACGGCATCGTGTGGACGGTCGAATCCGGATATTTTTTAATACGCTGACGTAACAGTATCGGATCCAGTCTTTAACCGCTCGACTATTCAACAAGGCCGACCGAAATGTCGTTACATCACTTCTACTTGGACTTATTGAATAGAGAGTTTAAGCAACGACGACGGCAAGGCTAAGGAAAACGTAACTTGAAAAAAAGGTTCGCGTTATTTTAAACTACTTTGCAGTTACTTCAATTTGTTTAGTTTGGCTAATGTGACTGGATTGTCCAGGAGCTGAATTTGAAGGGACGGCTTACTAATTCAAATGGAGAAAGGAATATTAACCGCCGTGTGTTCACGTTCTCCACAAAACCTCTAATTTGATCATTTGACGTCGTTGTTTTGCAGGGAACGGCAAAGAAATGTACTAAAATGTAAAACGCACGTGCAAGGGTAGTTTTTTTTTTTGCTCATTAAACGTATTGTTTTGTGCCGTTCTCGCTGCCGTCGGCGTCGTGGTTGCTTAAGCTCCCTATTTCAAGTCTAATAACGTGTTTACAGTCGAACTTGGTGAAAGCAATCGAATTTGCCGCCAAACTCGCACAACGCAGCGCACAAAATGTTAGCCTTTGCGCATACTCTGTTGACAACAATTAAAGAGGTGCCCTGGGTACTAGGGCGAATCCGGATACGTGTGGACGGCCAAATACGATTCGAATACGCTACGTGTGGACGCGAATATTTTCTAATCCGCAACAAAAAAGTTGCGGATTCAAAAATATCCGGACACGTGTGGACGGGGCCTTAATCTCTATTGTTAAGAATACACGTTCCTTTGTATGCAACAATTGGACATCCATACGACGTCATGAAAATTCAAAATGGCGGCGCACAGGACATTTGAAAGCGAAAATAAGTGATATTGATATCCAATTTATTTTTCTTTCCAAAAACAAAAGATAAACTCCATCTTTGTGATAATACTACTAATACTAATTGTTCTTACCTCGCAAAACACCAAGCTGGCTCCTCTTTTATTAAACTCGCCAATGAAGATTTTATAGTCTAAATCCTAAAAATAACATATTTTGTTATTACACCTTTTGTGCTCCCGATTACCAGGAAATAAATTTCCATTGGAGCCCAAAATCTGTCATTTAAATGAATTTGTGATCATTTAGAAAAATCAACAATGGTTTATTTAATCAACTGTTAATTTTGCATGAGCATTGAGGAGTTTCTGCATTAGCCCTCGGACGTACACGCAAACTATACCCCCACCGTGGTACAAGGGGAGGTTGTTGCAACCCCCCTTGGGTTTTTGCGTGTTACAATATTTCGAAAATATTTTAAATCTAATATTTTAAATCTAATAGATAGCCTGTGGTGTGCCCTACAAGATGAGGTAAATATTATGGGTTGTAGCGCTTCTGGTGTCCGTAACGTCATCTAAAACGGCCGACAATATGGCCACCATCTTGGATGTTACTAAAAATTCAACTTTATCGGGAAAATGCGGAAATTGCAAATATTTTTTCTAGAGTTGCAAAATATGATACGTTAAACATTTTGCTGCTTTTGGTAGCATTTTATATGGTTTTTCACCGAATAAAGGTGAAAAACACGCATTTTGATTCAAAAATGACTTGACCTCGTGATACTTATGACGTCATATCTTGTTACCATAGCAACCGGTTGTCACCAAACTTTATCAAAATGTGTCAAAAGGATAAATGAACAGCTACTGAAGACGGCATGTGCCAACGATAAATGTTTTTGAAAAAATCCGAGAAAAACCTTAAAGGGGTGGCATCCAATCCCCCCTCCCCCCCCCCCCCCCCTCTCACTTGTACGTCCGAGGGTAAAAGAGGCCAATGGAGTTTCAACTTACTGTAAATGACATTCTTTAAGTAATGATCCGCATAAGATGGATATTGCTGAACGGCAATGCACGATGGAATGTCAACTTTTTTCATTGTTACAACTAGTGATACATACATACCTTTATTTAAACACGGTAAAAACATCAGTCACAAAGCAAGATAAAAACTGGTTTTCATGTTTGCCGTGTGGGAATACGAGGTGGACATAAGACGATTGATTTCGATATTAAACTTTTTATAAGATTTAATGGCTCTGACATTCTGTGAAAGATTATTCCACAACAGTGCCCCACTATAGCAAAAACTGCGTTTTAAAAAATCTGTATGGGGCATGGGCAGACAGAATTTATTTTCCTTGTCTCTAAGTTCATAGTCTGTGCTGAAAGGTGTAAACAGGCCTTGAAGATAATCCGGAGTTTGGTTGGTTACAGTTTTAAAAATTAGTTTCGCTTTGACTTTCTTCCTTCTGGTAGAGAGGTCATCCCATCCTAGACTAGTGCGAAGGGTAGTAGCACTAGAATAAAAATCAGACTTAGTAATAACCCTAATGGCGCGATTTTGTAATTTTTGTAGCTTATCGGCCAATTCAATACTTAGACCGTCCCACACAGGGCAGCAGTAGTCGAAGTGCGGCTCGATAAGAGCTCGATATAGAAGAATAGCTGTTTCTTCACTTATAAAGGGCCTCAGCCTTTTAAGTGCACCTATACCAGAAGAAATGGTCTTGGCGATTTCGTCAACATGTTTGGACCAAGATAAATTTTGGTCAATGTAAATTACAATGATTTAGTGTCGGTCACTCTTTTAATTACATGCCCTTCAATCTGTACGTTAAGTGAATGGGTAGCGGTATTAGCAAGCCTTTTAAGGTTTCAAGTAATTTGAGACCCAATCACACAACATGCAATTTTTATAAGATATTGTATTTGGGGAACTTCATCAAAGAAGCAAAATTATTAGCAATTGTCTTCTGCTATTCTGATTGGTTAAGCACGAACATTTCCTAAAATTTATTTAACGCAAATGGATTTTCTTTATTTTTATAATGAAATATAATTATGAACCATCAGCCCCTCCTCTATTCTTGAAATCAAAGATATTCTATGTGGGAAAGAGCCAATGCCGCAGAACAATGAAGTTTACTATAGTTCTCATGTGGAGCATTACTTAAAAGCAATAGACATCAATTTATCTTATTTGATTGTTATAACACCCCTGTTCTTTGAATTACGTTTATTTTGTAAATAGAGCGGTGTTCAATGAAAAACCAAAATGATCAAAATTGCAAAACCAATGTTATCACTCTAGTAAATTCCAACAGTCAAAGATAATCCAATGAACCAATCAGAACACGAAGCAAATAATTTAGGCTGGCGCTAAGCGCGGGGTAAATGCCTGAGAGCAAGTCAAGATTGGTTTTGGTCTTACTTTTAATTGGTTGATAAAGTGGCGAGAAAATTTTTTTAGCCAGCCAAAAAGCGTAGCAACGCAAAACTAAAGCAATCGCGAAATATATTATTATACTTTCAATTCGTTACCAGAAACCCATAAGTGGGTTGAAACGTGCAACTGTCTCTTGTACGCTTCAAAACAAGCTTGCGATTATTCGATTTGCTAAGAAGTTGTTACAGCCATATTTGGAAAATCAAGATAAAAATATTAACCAATTAATTCGCTAGAATCGATCGAGGGACCGAGGGGTTTCCAAATATGGCACAAGGCAAAACAAAAGGAAATGAATATTTGGAAGCTGTGAATGCGGGTAAAACGTTTCAACCCACTTATGGGTTTCTGTCGTTACTCAATAGCCCATTTCCGAGTTGCTCTTAGCCTCCTTTTCAAACCGAGGCCAAGTGCCAAACCATTCATGTGGAAAAATAACCATATCCATATGAATGGTTTTGCACTTGGCCTCGGTTTGAAAAGGAGGCTAAGAGCAACTCGGAAATGGGCCCTTTGAAAATAATAGCAATAATAATAGTTGCTGGCGAGCCTTAGCGAGGCAGCCGCCTATTCTTTACAATAGCGGGAAAAATCCAAAATTTTGTCGGATGTAAGATCACGAGTATGCGCAGTCGATTGGTTTTCTATTATCCGGGGTATCCACGCCGTCCGGGGTATCCACGCCGGCGATGACTTTACGAAAGTTCGATACACCGAGTTCGAGCAGATTACCAAATTTCGAGTAGATTTCCAGCGAGGAAGGCAGGAGATTAATATGTGAAAGTCACTTTCTTTCAAGATAATTAACTTGAAAAGCGAAAGAAAATCTTTTATACATACTTCCTTTCTCGAAACTTGTGTTCGCTTCGTAAGTCACTGTTCTGAGCTGACCGCTCACAAATGCGCTCGTGGTGATGTCAATGATTGTTTAAAATATGATATCTCTAATTCTACAAGGCACCAGAAAGTGCTTTAATAAAACGGCAAAATGCTGTTTCGACGAAGGTCCAAATCGTAATGGCATTTATTTCGAAGCGTCAACTATTTTAAGATTATTTTTGTCGAGCGAAACTTTAAAGATTTCAGCGACGCGTAATGTAACTCCAGTAGCGGGCGAAAGTAATTAGATTTCGCCGCTCGTTGTTTAAACCGTAAGACTTATATCTCTGGTTCTACATAGCGCAAGAAAATGTTCTTTCGATGAAGATCCAACTCGCTGTGGTATTTATTTGAACGCGTAAACTATTTTAATATTATTGTTTGGCGAGCGTAAGCGCTTAAACGTAGGGGAACAGTATTGCGTTAATGCACTTAAGTATATACTTTTCCTCCACAAAGAAAAAAACAAATTAACTCAGAACCAGCACTTTACCTCAACAGGGGAGAAAAATTTTGACTCGGCGTTTGAATATTTTGCCTCAACGAAAGCCAAGACTTTGTTAGTCTTCGATAACAAAATAAGATAAATAAGAGATTATGTATAGTTTAAAAAACGAGCAGTAGTGTATTATCAGGTTTACACGGGCTGCGAGTTTTTTTGAACGGCTTCAAAAACTCATTAATAATTCATGAGCATATCAGCCAATCACACGACGCAAATCGATCACGTGTATGAGCCTTTATACCTGGTAATCTACGGTCATTATAAAAAGCCTGGTGGCGGCTTTGATTTCAGTCTCAGGGGAGTGCGGGGCTGAATGGGCAAACAATGCAATTATCGCTGAATTTTTAATGAGAATGATTTTAAAATGACCGTGATATTTATATTAAGATCACACGTAATCTTTATATAAAGATTACTGATATGAGTAGTAATTGTTCAGGATTCTTAGTGCAACAAATGGTGACTTTAATATTTTTGTGCAGTACTGTTTTACGAAATCTGGTCTTTCGCCATTCTATTTGGAATCTTCTCAACAAAATAAACAACCAACAGTTTAACAAGTGAGCTGTTATTTGAATGACACCAGCGCCCTCGTGTAAATTGCCAGGTAAGCGACTGGTTCGCAGATGCAAGCTGCTTATTTCTACTCGTTCTCTACCTCTGAAAAAATAATTGTCAGCCGTTTTCTCTACCGTACCTGACAACTTTAGTATAGCATTTTTCAGTAGATGTTTTCCTTCAGAACTATAAAATCCCAAAACTTTCGACAGGAGCTGGGAAGCAATGGTCACTTCGTCGAAGACGTGGCACATGTGTTGTATGCTAATCAGTCTAGTCTACTTGTTTTTCTCGTATGCTAATTTCCTCTTTGCACAAAAGCGCAATTGGTTTAATTCCGAAGGGACACGCTTTTGAAAGAATGTTTTTGAAGCCGTTCAAAAAACTCGCAGCACGTGTATTATCAGGTGTAAAAACTCTCGGCTTCGCCTCGAGTTTTTAAACCTGATAATACACTACTGCTCGTTTTTTAAACTATACTTCAAAAACATTCTTTCAGAAGGAGTGTAACTTTTTGTCGCGGGTCGCGAGTCGCGACTCAAAGTCGCGAGTCGCGACTGAAAGTCGCGGGTGCGGGTAATAGGTGCGGGTGCGGGTAATAGGTGCGGGTGCGGGTAAAAGTCGCGGGTAACAAATTATCAAAAAATTAAAATTAAATACCCAATAAAGGTTAATATAAAATAGCGAATTTTTATGTCTCACATAGTAGGTTTATAATTTTTTGTCTGACCTTTTCACGCAGCGGCTATTTTGCATTACAACCGTGAACGACTAAAATTATTTCTGGAATGTTTATTGTTCTGCGACCAATCAGATTCGAGACGTAACTGCAACAAACCACAAGAGTAATTAGCTGAAAGGTTTCGATCACGAAACGAGTCGGTGGCTTTTGCCGATCCACGATAAATCCTCAGTTTCACCGCCGATTTACAAACACTCTGAAATTGTTTTTTTTTTTTTTTCTATTTCAGAGTTTATGCATAAGCAAAGAATAGCTATAAACGATATTTTACTGAAAAGAGATATTAAAATAATCGAACAGACACGGCTTGACAGCGCGTCTGGAAGCAGAATAATTGTATTCAGTTTTCGATTTTTTAAAAAACGGCCTCTCTGGTGTTGTCAGTTATAATCACTTGTAGGTTTCAGCCTTTTCCCTGTTTGACCAAAACAGTTTACTGAATAAAGTTTGCAAGAGTTTCCCTTACCTTACTCTGGTGCGGAGAACAGTGCATGAAATGTCACGAAGCTCGTTCACGGCAAAACTCTTCCGTCACGCAAGTCGTTAGCCGAACAATTTAACGACATGAAATAACGATCTGGATTTTTCTTCCACGATTCTCAATTTTTTTTATACCCTTTGGAAATACTGAAGTTGTTATTCTTTATTATTTCAGAGAGCTTCTGTATGAGCGAAGGATAGACGGCAGAAGTGAACAAATGTCCAGTTCTAGTACAGTAGCGGAAGCAATTCGCGCGTTTAGTATATTTTAAAAAAAGATACCTTTCCTTCGGTGTTTGCATAAACATTTTATTTATCACTTCTTTGGTTTTGCCTCAAAACGTGCTTGTTTTTGGCCGTCATTTGATGTTTTCGATTCCGTCGGTCCAAAGTAACGCAACTACCGAACTGAGGCCTAAATCAAAAGGGAGTGCAATTTTTCAAAATTTGCATGCACTGTTCTCCGCACCAGAGTAAGGTAAGGGAAACTTTTGCAAACTTTATACAGTAAACTGTTTTGGTCAAACAGGGAAAAGGCTGAAACCTACAAGTGATTATAACTGACAACACCAGAGAGGCCGTTTTTTTAAAAAATCGAAAACTGAATACAATTATTCTGCTTCCAGACGCGCTGTCTAGCCGTGTCTGTTCGATTATTTTAATATCTCTTTTCAGTAAAATATCGTTTATAGTTATTCTTTGCTTATGCATTAACTCTGAAATAGAAAAAAAAAACAATTTCAGAGTGTTTGTAAATCGGCGGTGAAACTGAGGATTTATCGTGGATCGGCAAAAGCCACCGACTCGTTTCGTGATCGAAACCTTTCAGCTAATTACTCTTGCGGTTTGTCGCAGTTACGTCTCGAATCTGATTGGTCGCAGAACAATAAACATTCCAGAAATAATTTTAGGCGTTCACGGTTTAATGGGTTCACTGTAATGCAAAATAGCCGCTGCGTGAAAAGGTCAGACAAAAAATTATAAACCTACTATGTGAGACATAAAAATTCGCTATTCTATATTAACCTTTATTGGGTATTTTAATTTTAATTTTTTGATAATTTGTTACCCGCAACTTTTACCCGCACCCGCACCTATTACCCGCACCCGCACCTATTACCCGCACCCGCGACTTTCAGTCGCGACTCGCGACTTTGAGTCGCGACTCGCGACCCGCGACAAAAAGTTACACTCTTTCATAAGCGTGTCCCTTCGGAATTAAAACAATTGCGCTTTTGTGCAAAGAGGAAATTAGCATACGAGAAAAACAAGTAGACTAGACTGATTGACATACAACACATGTGCCACGTCTTCGACGAAGTGACCATTGCTTTCCGGCTCCTGTCGAAAGTTTTGGGATTTTATAGTTCTGAAGGAAAACATCTATTGAAAAATGCTATACTAAAGTTGTCAGGTACGGTAGATAAAACGGCTGACAATTTTTTTTCAGAGGTAGAGAGCTGTGACTGAAAGCAATGCCGCCACCAGGCTTTTCATAATGACCGTAGGTTACCAGGTATAAAGGCTCATACACGTGATCGATTTGCGTCGTGTGATTGGCTGATATGCTCATGAATTATTAATGAGTTTTTGAAAGAATGTTAAAACAAGATGGCGGCTCAAAAACAGAAACGATTATCTGTGGATACATATTAGGAATTAAAACAAGAATAATTACCTTGAGCTTTAGCAGACTTTTCTTGATTTCGTCAAACACGCTTCCTTTTACCAGCCCTGTTCCTAAATTTGTGTTAATTGGTTCAAATGTCAAGTCCAGCTTGGTTGAAGGTATCTCCTTCTTGACTACATCTGCAAGATCTTCTACAACCTTAAAAAGGAAGATATATCCTATTAGCCTTGTTACACGTAACAAATGTTTTGCAACTTGTCTCGCAAAAATAATTATTGCAAGTTGCACGTATAACGTTACACGTTACAATGTACACGTTACAATAGCCATGCGACCATGTCTCGCGAAAAGAATTGCGTAAGTTGAAAAATGAAAACGTTACATTCATACTTGGCTGTGATTCGTTGATTTAAAGAGTGTCGCGAAACAAGGTGCAAAAGCTATGTTACACGTATTTTTGTTTTAGAACTTGAACAAATTTTTTGCAGAAAGTAGAAAACGATTCATTTCTTCGTGCAACTAAAAACAAATTCGGTTGCACGAGAGGGTGTTACACGTAAAAATCATGCGTGCAACTTGCAACAATTTTTTGCGAGACAAGTTACAGAAAAACTTGTTACATGTAACAGCACCTTTAACAACAAACAAAAACAAAGTTTCATTATAACACAAAATCAAGTGGTAATTAAATTATATAAGAACTAAACGGAAGTACACACCTCAACATAAAAACCCTTATCTTCCAAGAAATCGTAAACAACTGCAGCTCTCTCCCACTGAAAGAATTTCATGATTTCGATCTTCGCCGGATTAACTGAATATGCGGTTTCCTTGAACGTAAATACGTAAGGATCCTTTAGCTCTTGTATTTTGGTTATTGTCGTAAGAATTGTAACCTGTTCCAAAGGAAAAAAAAATACAATACCCATAATATCATTAATCTTTAAAGCACACGTCAAACAAGAATAGATTCATCGCAAATCCACTCTCGTGGCTGTTTTAAACGCCTGTCAAAATTTTTGTTTTTATTAGTCGTAAATGATAGCCGACCACTGCAGAAATCTGGGATGCTATGGAAAGTAGAAACGCTCCAGATTTTTACGATTTGTCCCCAACCACCTACCATTTCGTATTTTGATAAGTCGCCAAAATCTGGGATGTTCGGGAAACGACAGCGAATTAATATCCCCATCGTCTGGGATTTTCCCGACATATGAATACCAGGCTATGGCAGTGTAAACAACGACACTGACTTATTTGTAACGATAGTATTTTCGATGTGATTACATTTTCAGGTCACAACAGATAAAAAGCTATCCCATCTCCAAAAGATCCAATATTTTGAAGGCGAAAAAAAAATTCACTGTCTGTCAAGCAAGAACTTTTTTCCATGGTAAAACAAATGTAATATACATGTCGACTTCGTTTCCTTTAAAAAAAAATATGTCACAGCGTTTCGGTAGCCTTTTTTTTTAAATTTGACATACAATCTAGTGAAATGTTTGTTAACATCATCATAAACATCTTTTCATGTTTTTTGCGACAGCGCTGAATAACGCTAACGGTCAGCTGTGTGAACGCGGTTCACCGTGCGGGAACCGGCGGCAACAGCGGCAGATTACTTAAAATGGCCGGCATTTATGTGGTTAATGTCTTGTATCTTTAATAAATATCTTCTAGTGCTTCTTACATCCGTGCTGTGCTCTATGCGAACATGTTCGTCGAATGTAGGTGCGAAGTGAATATATATACATAATAAGTGCGAGGGAAGTATTTATATGTATACAGCAGTTTGCAAAAATTTTGAACCCCCCAAAATATATCATTATATCCATATATATATATATATATATATATATATATATATATATATATATATATATATATATATATATATATATATATATATATATATATATATATATATATATATATATATATGTAGCATTGTTAGAGAGCAGGGATATAATAATATATTTTGGGGGGGTTTAATTTTTGTATATATATATATATATATATATATATATATATATATATATATACATATATATATATATATATATATATATATATAAACTCAGAGTCACAGAGAATCGATGCGTCCTCTTTAATCCTTCAACTTACTTATACTTAGCTCTGCTACCGCAGCATTGAGCACTTTATGCCAAGGTAGACTTTACCTCCACATTTATATATATATATATATATATATATATATATATATATATATATATATATATATGTAGTAACAACGACCAATGAGGCAGAATTTGCTATCTTCCATTCGTATATCTTAACAAGTGTCTAATTAAGTAGTAGTCACAGATTCAGTCTTTCCGGTGCTCGGATTTCGCGGCCCGAGCGAGTTTTCCTTGAGCACTGCTCGGTTTCGGTTTCTCGGTTTCCTAAGACAGGATCTTGTGACTCAACGTCTGGAGATGTTTGGACTCTGGGTGTGGTCGTACTTCCTTGTGGGATGTTGTTGGTTGACGAGTTGTTAGTTGGGTTATTGGACCTGCAGTTGCTTGGTCTGAGGTGGATCCTATTCCTTTGCAGTTGAGTTTCGGTTTGCACAACGTAAGAGCGAGGTGTATCTCCCCGGTCTATAACTCTAGCAGGATTCCACGTCTTTCTCACGGGATCTTGTACATAAATGGCTTGGTCCTTGTGTAGTTCAGGAAGTTCCTTGGTGTGCCTGTTGTTATAGCGGCTTTGGTTGTCCTGTTTCGCCTTAAACCAATTCCTAAACTCTTCTTGGTCTTTTGATGGATAGATCTTTCCTGGGAGTGTGGTTTTAAAAGCTCGGCCATTCAAGAGTTCTGCTGGCGATGCCACATTGGAACTCAATGGCGTTGTTCGTAGTGCTAGCAGGGCCAGATCCATGTCTTCTTTGGCCTCCTTACACTTCAGGATAGTTCTCTTGACTGTTTGGACTTGACGTTCAACAAACCCATGGCCACGTGGATAATGGGGGGATGATGTCACGATCTCGAAGCCATATTGGCTTGCCAGTTGTTAAAACTCGGCAGAGGTAAATTGGGTACCGTTGTCGCATTGTAGAGTTTTTGGGATTCCATTCTCTGTGAACAGCGTTTTCATTTCATGAACAATGGCTCTAGCTGTGAGGTTGTGAAGCTCTCTGACAAATGGGAATTTGGAATAGTAATCGACAACTATAAGAAACCACGACTGTTGAACGTAAAACAGATCTGCACTCACGGTTTGCCATGAGCTTGAGAGGATCTCTGAGGGTATCATAGGTTCCTTCTGCTGGGAATTGTGGTATTTCTGGCATACACTACACGAGTTTACCAGATTTTCTATTTCACTGTAGATGTTTGGCCAGTAAACACAGGATTTGGCTCGCAGTTTGCATTTTTCTATCCCAACGTGTTCTCCGTGGATTTTCTGTAAGATATTGCCTCTCAGGGATTCCGGGACTATGACTCGGCTTCCGAGGAGTACTAACCCATCTTCTACTCCAACAACAACAACAACAACAACAACAACAAAACTTTATTAATAAACAAATAAAATTACAAAAGTATTGCCCGCAGCTAGCAAGGCTATTCGAGGCGGGACAATGCATATATCATCTCGCAGGGCCCAGTGTGGGTTTACTGGTGAATCAACTTTCTTCATACTGTCTGGCCAGCCTTGTGTCACCTGGCGGGATAACAAATGTAAGGTTTCATCTTTTGTAGTCTTATCTTTAAACTCTTGCATTTTAGCTGGAGTGATTCTGATTAGGTGGTGAACTTTCACATTCATGTCTGGTACCTGAAATTTATCCATTGGTGAAAGGCGTGACAGGGCGCCTAGGCCCTTGATTGATGCATCAACGTGAAGAAGAACTGGTTCCTTTCTGTCATAGTACGCCAGGGTAGTTGCGGTACATATCAATGACTTCACCTTTTCAAAGGCTCTCGAATGTGATAGATTCCACGCAAAGTCAACGTTCTCTTTAAGGAGGTCTCTTAAGGGCGCAGTGTGGTCAGCTAGCTTGGGGATGAATGAGCTCATATAGGTTGCCATCCCCAAGAAGGTGTGTAGCTCCTTTTTGTCTTTGGGTGGTTCCAGTTGTTCGATGGCTTTGGTTTTGTCTGGGCTGGGCTTAACACCATCTGGTGTGTAAAGCATACCGAAGAAATTGCATTCTTTTGTCTTGATAACGCACTTCTCATCATTGAGCTTAATGCCGGCTTTCCTGGAGCGTTCCATGGTTTCATGTAAGTGCAGGTCATGTTCTTTATCATTCTTTCCGTATACAGTGATGTCGTCTGCAATGCCGATGGCTCCCTGACAATCACGATATGTTTCGTCAATCTTGAATTGGAAGATGTCTTGACTCATGCGTAGGCCAAACGGCATCCTAAGGAAACGGAATCGGCCGAATGGTGTATTAAAGGTTGTTAGGTACGAGGATTTCTCATCCAGTCTAACATTCCAGCAACCATTACGAGCATCAAGCTTGCTGAAAAGGTTTGCTCCCGTTAAGTTAGGTGTGATTTCCTCTAGGGTAGGGATCGGACGATGTTCTCTTTTAATAGCCTTGTTCAGGTCTTTAGGGTCGAGGCATATCCGAAGTCGCCCATTTTCTTTTTCTCTAATAACCAGTGAGTTTACCCAGTCCGTTGGTTGTGTTACTCTCGCGATGATACCTTGGCTCTCCATTTCATTTAATTCGGCTTGTAATTTATCCTTTAGTTCAATAGGAACTTTCCGGAGTGCGTGAACCACAGGTGATACTTCGGGATCTAGTGTGATATGGTACATATAATCTTCAAAACATCCAACTGTACCGTTGAAGCATTCCGGGTACATTTCCATCAGCTCTTGCTTGTTTCTGATTGGAGGGCGTTTTTCCAACGGTAGTTTGCTTTCAATGTAATTCGGGTTTCTTTTGCCGATGTTTGGATGTTGATCTGGGACATTATAGCTGATAGCTGATCCAGCTTGGGTCGGTTGGCTTGTTTTGAGTGTACAATGTAGCGAGACTAGTTTCAGTGCCATACACGCTCTTAGGCCAAGAATAGCTGCCCCAGTGGTGTCTGTAACGTAGAAAATGCAATTAATCTTCTTCTCTTTGTGCTTGCAAGGTATGTTTATAGTGCCAAGCTGCTTGATTATGGAGCCACCATATGCCGAGAGGATGGCTTCGTTCTTTTCCACTTCTGGTTTAGGGTTTCCCTCGACGTCAAACTTCTCTGGAGCAATTATGCGAAGCAGTCTGATGGTTAATACATTGCTTTGTGCTCCTTTTTCCACCTTGCATTGAAGGTTAATTTTCCGCTTCTTTTCAGGCTGAAATATCTCAAGTATTGCGAAGGCGTCGTCGCGCGTGTCGTTGGAAGCACCTTCTATGGCGTTAATTTCAATGGGACTGATTTTTAAAACTTCTTCGTCATCGTCATGGGACTTGTCTTCAATAGTGTGAATGGATTTCTTGAAGGTCGGCTTGCTTTCTTGAATAATTTGTTTTCGTTTACTGGATCTGCAAACAGATTGCCAATGATTAGCTTTTCCACATTTTAAGCATGATGTGCCATAGGCTGGACATTTATTTCGCTGGTGTTTCGGATGCTGTTTGCCGCAGTTGTTACAGAATTCTCTCTGGTGCTCTCTCTGAATTGCATTGATTTGATAGCTTTTACTATGCTCAACCAGCGTTTTCATGTGTTTGCTTGTGGCCTCATGGCTCCTTGCAATGTCGACAGCGGCCGCGAGGGTTAGCGTTTTGTCTCGGCTTATGAGGGCCTTTTGAACGTCGGGGTTTCTTGATCCCCAGATGAGCTGGTCTAAAACTCTGTCTTCGACTTCGATGTTATCACGAAATTGACATCTTGTTGCTATGTTTTTAATTCTTGAGATGAAGTTATCGACGGGCTCGCCCGGTTCTTGTCGCATCTCTTGTAGTTTATATCTGTGAATCCGATGATTCGTCTTCGGTTCCAATTGATTCTCGAACTTCTCGAAAATAACTGCAGGTTTTTTCCTATCTCCTTCCTTTGCGAAAGTCCAGCTGTTGTACATATCCAGCCCTTTTTCCCCCGACCAAAGTAGAATGAAGCTCACTTTCTCTTCGTCGTCGGCGTCTTTGAGCACGCTTGCAAATAAGAGCTGACATTTTTGTTTGAATCTTCCGCGAACGCAGTTATCACATCAGGAGCGTCCCAATTCATCTGTGGCGATGTAAGGGACGTAGCTGCTGCCATGTTTCGCTGCCACCATGTAATATAGAGTCCGTTAATATCTTGTATCTTTAATAAATATCTTCTAGTGCTTCTTACATCGGTGCTGTGTTCTATTCGAACATGTTCGTCGAATGTAGGTGCGAAGTGAATATATATACATAATAAGTGTGAAGGAAGTATTTACATATTAGTTACTAGTCTCCTAGCTCATGCAATATGTTACACCGTACCATAAACAAACCCATTGGTTAAGCACCGTGTTGCGTGGTTAAAGTCTATGTGTTTTTTGGACAGCCGCTACATTATTGTATCTAATTTCAGTCGGCAGAATTTTATTTTCGTTGGTAAAAGGGTGAAATTTTGGCTTGAGCGAGATTTTACGAACTGACTCGTTCACAAATTTTGGTATATACTTCATTGTAGCACACCATATAGGGATCCTATCATATAGGGATCCTAAAAACTCATTTTAAAATGGTTAGCTTTTATTTACTGTTATGGGTAGTGATATCCATAACAGTAAATAAAAGCTAACCATTTTAAAATGAGTTTTTAGCCCTAAGTAAGTGCCGGATTCTTTGACGTGCATAAATTAAAACCACCATGAAGTATATACCCAAATTTTCCACAACAAGGAAGTGACGTAACGAACATGCGCAAAGCGTTATTCACCGCTGTCCGTTTTTGCCTGACCGTTTTATACCGCTGACCAAATCCTCTCCGCTTCGAAACCGCAATTGGCCACTCCGAAAAATACCATAATACTCTTTTATGCGCAGGCTCAGCCTCACCGGGGTATAATTATTCAAGTCTCCTTTGTTCAGGGAATGGCACAATGGAATTCAGAGTACATGTAAGAACGCTAGGACGTAGCATTGTGTGTTCGTATACAAATGTGCACCGTATGCAAATTGCCACGAAGTTGAAGCATAGCACGTGCAGCTCGTGCCGAAAACAAAAGAAATTGGAAAAATGAGGCTTACATCAAGCACCACCAAACCCTACACTTTAAAGAGTATTATGGTATTTTTAATAGTTTCTGGAGTGGGCAATTACTTTTCACGCTGGCTGAATTCTGTTAAACTCTTTCCCAAGACCTTCTTGGCTTTCAAAATGGCGAGACGGGCAAAGAAATCCCTGGGGAGGGTGGTCTCATGACTCAATAATCGTGGAGTATTTTGTCACGTGACACGTGAAATGACGTTTTCGGAGGTTATTGACATTTCATCATGGTTTACGCGACAACTGAAATACTCCACGATTCTTGAAGTATTTTGGCAGCCTTGTAGCCCCCCCCACCCCCCCCCCCCCCCCCCCCTTCCCACCCCCACCTCTGTCATTTTGAAAGCGGACAAGGTTATAGGGACGATTGTTTGTAACTAACCATTAGTTTTCTGAAAAAACGCACGACATTCAACACGGCAGAAAATTCTTTGGCGTAGTCAGGTCCGAGGACTACCAGCGGTTTACTACCATTTATATCCTTGCAGAGATGAATTGCAGATAAAATAGCGTTGCTGGGATTCTGTTGGAAATAAAGAAAGAAACCGGTATTTAGTGCCATACTGACTAAGCAACCGAAAAATTACCTTAATATTATTACTGAATTAATTAATCAATGAATATATCAATAAAAAAAAAATCAGTTAATCAATTAGTCACTGTCATCCAGTCAACAAAACGGCATTTTAAAATCAATAAAATGACTGTCCACTAACCAATTAATCGCGCAAACATCTAACTAATTGGTCCATCAATCAATCAACAAATCAATCAATCAGTCAATAATCAATTAACCAATCAATAATAAGCCAAATTTCAAACTTACGCCTGTGTCTGGCATGCAGTGAAGCTTAATTTCGTATTTTTCAAAAAACGCTTTGAAATCAGAAGAGTTCTTGGCAACATTGTATGCAAGTCGAGTCCCCGAACAAGTATCCTTTTCTGAACCCAGCTGGCCAATTGAAAGCTCCGTCTTGTTGGCGTTACACTCTAATGATCCAAACATGAAGACCATAATAAGAAGGGAAATAGCCACTGTATTGTTCATCGCAGAGGTGACCGCTGAAAGACTTGTAACTGAATTGGTACAGATCTAAAAAAAGATAAGGAAAGACAAAAAGGAAAAAAATTGCTATTACTTTTCATAGAATACAATTTGCTATGGAAATCTACAAGGGATTGAAGAACTTTTCCTATGTTATAAGACTCGACAGCATGACAGGAACTTCCTTTCTTCGCCAAAAATTATGTGATCCAGCTGGTGCTAGTTATAAAGAAAAAAATAGCCATTCAGATGCAAGCTTTAAAATTATCAAAGAATAATTAAGAGAAAGTTCAAGACCAATCACAGAACTCGCAGACAATCCGATGAACCAATCAGAACTCGAAGCATTCATTCATTCATTCATTCATTCATTCATTTTATTTTGCCATTAACCACATTAAAAACAATATAATAATAATAATAATAATAATAATAATAATAATACAACACACTAGAAATTTATAATAACTTAAAAGGTGGTAGTGACAAGGAAGCCTATATAGAAGCCGGGGGCTTATGAACTATAGGCTTCCTGACAATAAAGGATACATCATACGAATTATGAGGACAGCATGAAATATAAAATGTATTATTTTAAAAAGAAAAGAAAAGGAAAGAAGAAGTATGTAGCTCAACAAAGAGTATTTTTGACTAGGAAAGAAGGAATTTTTTTAGTCTTTTGCCAAACAAACGGATGCTTTCACTGTTTTGAATTTCATGACTTAACGAGTTGAAAAACTTAGGTCCTTGAAACCGAATTGAGAAGTTTCGAATATTAGTTCGACAGGGAGGTATGTAAAAAAGGTTGCAATTTCTAGTATAATGAGAATGTAACTGGCTTGCAAGAGTAAACATATCGCGAAAATAATTATGAAGTAAACCTCTTTTAAATAGATACATAAATTTACCTATCTGATATAAATAAATGTCACCCGCACCAAGCGCGGGAAAACGCGTGCGAGCAAGTCACGATTGGTTTTGGTTTTACTTCTGATTGGTTAATAAAGTGGCGCAAGATTTTTTAGCCAATCATAAAGCGTAGCAATGCAAACCAAAGCAATTGCGAAATTACTTTCGACGCTCAACTGAAAGGCGCACTAAAAGGACATTGTGTAAAATCTATTACAGCTTGATCTTTCCGCATCTTTTAGCTGAATACAGTCGAACCTATATGTAACGGCCCTGTATTAAGGTGGCTCCATATTGTTCAGCCCTCTCGTCTTTTGCATTTCATTACAGCTAGCCCGATGGTGTGGCTAAAAATCTTTTAGTTGGAACCAGTAAATCTTTTATCAGTCAACAACGTGGTATCCAAATGACGTCATCATTCGTTGCCATGGCAACGCGAAAAGAGGTCAAAAATACGCTATTTTAGACCATTTGAGGCTTATAACTTATAAACTACTCGGTGAAAGTTTTTGTTTTCGATATATTTTTGTTTAATTGGCAAGAGAAACATTTTAACAATTTTTTAAAAAATTCTGTACATAGGGTTCAGAGCTACCTTAAATGTATGTAAAAATGACATATCTCTGAATCCTATGTACATATTTTTTTCAAAATTGGCGCAAATGTTTGTTTTGTTTATAAGACGAAAATGTATAAAAATCAAAAAATTTCACCCAGCAGTTTTGAAGTTATTAGCCTCAAAAGGTTGAAAATGGGGTCTTTTTGGCCTCTTTTGACGTTGCCATGGTAACAAATTTTGATGTCGTAGCCACCTAAATTTGTTCATTTGTTAAGTGTTTACAAACCTGTACTAAACGTTTTCTCTCAACTTTACTGGTGTAGCTGTGATTGAATATCATAGATGTATCATGATGGGAATGTTTAAACTATTAGGAGCCACCTTAAGCGGCCACCCTCTATTAAGCGGCCAGTTTTCAAAGTCCCGATTTTTCGCTCATACAAACGCTGTATTTGTTACCTGTACTAGGCGGCTACCTCTATAAAGCGGCAGCGGCCACCCTGTAGCAGTCCCGTGTTTGTCTTTCTTTGTTATTTTTACCTGTATTAAGTGGTCACCCTTGAACAGAAACTAAGCCACATGCGGTATTTTATTGTGTTTAAAATGCGATCCATCATCACTATAAAGAAATAACATGTACAAAGCTACTGTAAGCTGATAATCGGCCGTTTAGCCTAGTATCGTTTAATAACGCTTTGCAGATGTCCGCAATGTGCAGAAGTACAGGCAAAATCACGAACGCAAAAAAATGTTCGTTTTGAATATGCTTTACTCTTTAGCTGGAAATTCCTCTTCAATTAGCTTGTTCTTCAGCCATGTGATGGAGAATGAATCGCCTTCAAATGTATACTCGCAAGGGATTTTAACTGCATATTGAACGTAACAACTATGAAATGACGGAATGAGATATTTTGTACGTGTGAACTGTAAGTCATAGAAATACAGTACTGTATACCGTAGAAGAGTAGAGGACAATTTATTGCACAGTACTTTTACACAATGTTACGTTAGTTGGCACTGAACTTTGTTTAAAGTATTGATCGCTTAAACTGGAGTGTTGATTGTCCTATTGTTTCCCTGCGTGAAGTGTTTTTTGAATGATACGGCATTAAAATTGACATTAGATCACGCCCAGTGAGTATTTTTAGTGATCCTGTATTAAGTGGCCACCTGTATTAAGCGGCCAGTTCTTCAAGTCCCGAGGGGGGCCGTTACATACAGGTTCGACTGTTGTATTTCAGAGGCTAAAAAATTTAGGGAAAAGGAATTTTATCCCCAAATTTGTTAGCTGCCTTCACCGTTCCAAAAATCCTAGCTGACATTATTTCGTAGCGAAAACGACATAGATCTTTTATGCCTCCGAAAACAAAAGGAGTGAAATTCTCGGATGTTACGAAACATAAAAGCAAAATTTTACTAAAAAATCTCTAAGTTTAATTTCGTGTACTTAATTCTGAATTTTTAAGGCGACAAAAACCTTCCGAACGCATACTCCACCGAAATGTTTGGTTGGCTGCTTCTGATTGTTCGTCTGACGTTCATTCGTTAAACGGGTGATTTATTGTCATGAAGAGAGCTTACAGCCTTTGTAACCATGGCAACTAATTTGAGAAGTTTATCTTTCATAAGGCATTAAACTTAAAATGGCACCGATCTATTCTATCTTCTAGTAATTTAATTATTCAATCTTCTCAGTTGTAAAATTTAAATATGCCCTGACAGCTGATCAGCAATATTAAACCGTCCAAGCTTTAGGCAGAGTAATAAACGCGATGAACTTTTCATGCCTCCTTCAAGCTATGTTAAGTCTAGCAATATATAAAAATATATATATATCATACGATAAAGTCAATCGCGGAAGGGGATTTGTGTTACTTGTTATAGATTGAAGCATGCAAGTGCTCTCATACTCAACACAAGATTTGTTATACTGGGCTTCTCGTTGTAGAAGTGCTAAAACAAGACCATGTTTTTATAACAACGAAGCTACGGTTTTTAAAAGTTGTAAAAATATCAGTTGCTTGATCCTGGATAACTTCGCTCAAGATGAATGAAATGGTAATCTTTTAAATTGTTTGAATATTTTTATTTCTTGAAGCATTGTTTATTGATCATAGTGGACTATTTTTCTAGTGATGCAAAGAAGGAACTCATTGAGTAAACTGGTGTTTAAACTGGATTCATCTAACATATAAAATTTTAACTAGCATTTTTGCACTGGTCTTTGGATTTTTTTTAGAAAATTTACATGGGTACCTCGTTTTGTTTATACAACATTCTGAGAACTTCAAAATTTGTCTTTCATGTCAAAATGAGATTAAACAGTACATGAAGTCAGGAAGCCAGACACTGATGCCAGGCGCCGATCATAACGCACAGGCTTGTGAAAAATGTCGAACTTCACAGATTTGCAAAACATTGTCTTTCAGCTAATATTCAGTTTGAGCTATTTCTTCTATTATTCAAAATGGATATTGCTGTAGTTATTCGTTATTCTTTTTATGAAGCCGAATATAAAATACATTGTTTAAAACTGACCTTGAACTCAGTGAACGAAGTTTCTTCACACGTTTCAAATTGAGATGTGCGGCATGATAAAATCTTACCTTTAGCTAGAGAAATGTTCAGTTGGTTTTTCGAGTTTTCCTCAATTACAAAATTGTGGACTGTCTGTTGACGAATGGGGACTCATCAGTGTTCACCGGTGAATAATAAGCTTATTGACTCCCGGTGCGTCAAAAGGCTGAGGAATATTAATTATTGTTTTAATTGCTATCTAAGAACGTAATATTAGGACCCCACGAGCTGTAGCTCCCTGCTGACTTTTAAAAACATTAAATTAAAAACCTTAAAGCGGCGGCAAAATTATTTTGGAGCATTGTCTAGGGAGCTAAATTAAATCGTTGATGTTCGATATCCTGTAAACTAGAAGAAACGTGAAAGGAAATTTTCGTCGCTCGTCTATAAACAAAGTTAACTGTAAATTCACCAGAAATTGTTGTGGCAATTAAAACATCCTGTGTTCGTAATCTGATATTATTGAGATTAATTTAAGCCGCCAGCGGGAGTGTTGGGGATTTTGACAGATAATCAGGGTTGATTTGATGTGAAGGAGACAAAAATTCGCGTTACCCGCCTTCCTTCCTTTAACACTGCTGGGAAACCATCTGCTTATCTTAAAGTTATATGTCGCTTTGAAAACGCTTGATCATTTTTATTCTTTAGTTTTGAAATATATGTTTCCTATAAATAAATAATTGTTATATACACTCCTTTTTTATATATAAACGTCTTACTTTTGAGCTGAGTTTTGAGCCGAGGCTGAGTAAGCTGGGACTGGATTTTCTTGTGTTTTTGGCGATTTGGGCCTGAATACGTTCTTAGCACGTTCCTAGGATAAACGGTATAGTAGTATTTCAGTGAATTATAGTTCTGAGTAAGAAGAAGGAAATAACGGGAAGTTTTACAAATTTGCCAATTATTAGACATGCTTGCTATACGTTTTTTAGCTTATTGTTAACAGACGAAATTGAAGCTTGGGTACGTTCTGCATTGCACGTTGTTAAATTTTGGCCAATCTTAACCTCAATGTTTTTATAAAAATGGTTCTTATATAGAAAAAAAAGAGTGTAGTCAAGTTTAGATTCGTTATAATACGCACGCAGTAACCAAAAGTTGTTGAGTGTTCTATATAGTAAAGCAAACGAAAACTTGACGATTTCATTTATAAGTGCTTTTGTTCTGTTACAGTTCTGTTTTCCCTAATTCCTCAGTTAACTAAAAACAAAACGTACACAGAGAGCAACTGACCGTGTATCCTGTCACATATACGATTTTTTCTTCCACAACATTTATTTAAAAAGAAAAGGAAACAGCCTTCATAATTTGGTGACCGTTTCCTGTTGGGTTTTCAAAATTCAAAACAGGTGAAGAAAAAAATATGTTAGGCATAATTTAAATGACGTATTTCATACTCGTTAGTCGTATTGCCTGTAATTCCAGCTTCTGAACAAAGGGGTTTTAAACTGAAGCGCAATGTTTACACTGAAAGGTAAATTATTATAATTATCTTTTCCTTGATGAAATCGCGGCATATCTATAATCAGTATTTTAATTCTATTTATGGCGACATATAAATTAAGATTTACAAATTTGTGAAAATAGCATACAGTAAATAACTGTTATAACTTAATGCAAGGAACACTTTAGTTATTTGCGTGATTTTAATTCTATTTATGGCGACATATAAATTAAGATTTACAAATTTGTGAAACTAGCATACAGTAAATAACTGTTATAACTTAATGCAAGGAACACTTTAGTTATTTGCGGAATATATGCATAACGTTTTTCTATAATTTGCCTTAATTTATTAATAAGTTACGCTACAGCAACATTAATTACAGAAAAATTATAAGACGTTTGACATTCGTCTTGTATGAATTACCAATTGAATTCCTCATGCAAAATGTCGCTTGTTTATATCCCATATCCCTACAATGTTTCACAAAGATGTTTTTCGTCAAAAGGCTGCAGGCTTATAGTGGTCCGCCCGATAAAATAGAAACAAATATAAACTACAACCCGTCTTGTGAAAACCACTTCGAGGTCCTTCTTCGTTTTCCGTCTAGATATAAATTTAGAGACAAATTATGCTTCTGTCAGCAGGTCTTCAAGATGAATTAGCCGTAGGCGAATTTTGCCCCATAATTCATCTAAACGCCAAATTTATATCTAGACGAATTATCCATCTCCAATACATAATTCGTCTCAGATGGATAAGTCGTCTCATGTATAAATTGGGCTATTGTTTGTCCACTAGCGGTATATTTCTATATGCCGAAAAAATGTTATTATTGTTGTTGTTGTCAAGTTATTTCTAGTTTATAAATAAGCGTGTGAGTTCCCTATGCCGTTAGCAAATTATTCGTCCTTATTTTTGATGCTAACTTTTTGTGTTTTCTGCTGACTGAAATTACCATTTGAAACATCTTGAATCAAGACAAACGTTTCAAAATTTTTTTTTCGCTAAAGAATGGAGAATCTGTTATTTTGGGTACTATGTGCAAGGGAAAGCTACAATTAGGCCAACTCGTTATCGACTAAATGTGTTCCTCCTAAAATATTATAATATCTCGTGATCATTCTTTATTAACCAATAGTGAGAGAAAAATCTAACAGTGCGCTTATAATCGGTGAGATCAGACATTTTTTCCGCAGCTGAGCACTTTCTCGTCATCAGAACCAGAATAGAATTACTTATTAAAAAATTACTGAAGTTTTGTTTCCATCCCTTTGATTTCAGTCGAATGTGCTCAGAGAACACATTCGAAATCATTTATTTGTTGCCCCAAGTTATAAGATGTTACAAGTTTTAGATGCAACGATTTTGGCTTTAAATTCTGAATTTTCAACATTCAGCCAATAATCATGAGGATAATATACGATAATAATATTTCTTTAATAAATTATGCGTTTATATGTGGGTTACTGAAAACTGCTGTATTAATATATGTGGCAGGCTGCGTAAAAAGGTTCTCTTTTTTGGCGAAATTTAACGAAATAATCTTCTTATATTAAACTTTCACATTATGAAGTGTAAATCCACTGCTGTCCGTCCGGGAGGTACTTGGTTCGAGACCCGCGCATGTTATTTTCTTTTTTCTCTTTCTTCTTTTTACTTTGCCGTGGCAAAAAATTGGGTGTATTTTCACTCGTCACCAGGCTCCCAATTTGACCCTTAAATCATAGCAAAAAGCTCATTTTTTGAAAGTCTTGAAAGGAAAATCAGAATTTCGCGCATTTCTGAGTTACTTTTCTGAAATCCACACTCGGATTCCAGTACTATGGTTATTATTCTATCTAGAAACGTTGAAATATTATAACAACTTTAAAAAAAAAGTACCGTCATTTTGACCTTGAAGTGAGCAATTTCGTATAAAGGCTTGTATGGAGTTCGACCACGCGGTCATCGCTTTAAGCGTACTTACTCATTTTAACAGGCGCAATGTCAACATCCACATTCGGTTTTGGAAAGACTGGAATCTAGTAAACATTTTGGTGGAAATTTGCTTCAGTTCGAGCGAAAATACCTTCGTCATTTTGCACTTTTCAGCCGCACAATGCTTTGACTGAGTGCATTTTGGCTTCCTTTGGTCGGCATCGTGTTTACGTTCGCTTGCTCGTCTGTCACTGTCAGTGCATGGCCTAGCGTGAGAACGAGGGAAATCAGAAGGAAAGCGGAAATCACGGCTATCAAGGAAACCCCGCGCTTCAAGGTTACATAAACAAGGAAAATAGTATTGATATCGGAAAGATTTCCGTATAACCCCATACATTAGTTATACACACAGTTCTTAAAACTAAAACAAAAGCCAAAACAATAGAAATCCAAAAGCAAAACAATAGCGCATACATACATAATTAATGAGTAAAAATTCATTTTGGTAACGCGCACGCCCGGAGCAAATGTCTCGTCTTGTCTTTCTTGTCCTCTTCACCTCCCGCCTCGAGTAACCTAAGCTAACCGCGGGTTGCGTGAAAAATTTCCTTTTTTCCTTTTTCAGTTTACTTTATTTATTTATTTATTATAACAATAATTTATTATTAATTAATTGTAATTGTAATAATAATTGTAATAAAGTTGTTGTTGTCCTTTTTTTCGTTTTACCTTTTTACTTTTCTTTCGATATTAACGCAACTTTAAATTAATTTTCCAAATGATAAGCCCAAACCTAATTTCACGAATTGTCCGCCAGTTTGGAGAAATCAGCAGGCGAATTCATGAAAAAAGTTTAACTTATTGCGTGATTCCTATTGTATCTGGGGTCCTCAAGAATAATCAGTCTTCCCCTGTTAAGTTGAAATGGGTTTTGAAATTAGTTTTTATGGAATTAATATCATCAACGGATATTCCTATACAAAAACGTGCAATTTTGCGTCATGTACCATATTTGATCAGTTGCCACAATTAACACAAGTCGTTTGCGTGATGGTGATATGATCAATGACGTGTATTATTACGTCAACAACATATCACCTTGTTTCTCAAACAAGCAAGGAAAATAAAGCCCCGGCTACACGTTCTAAAGAATGTTTTGATTTCGATCAGACATTCGTCTAATAGAAAAATGTTAGTCAACCATCATCTAACATGCCGGCTACAAGTTCTAACATTGTTAGACCGACAAATGTCAGTATATGACAATGTTAGAACGTGTAGCCGGGGCTTAACAAGTGACTTCGGTGCGAATTAAGGAAATAAAATTGCTGTACTGAAACAACGAAAGAATTATTCGCGAAGTTGATAGAGAACCCCGACCTTTGTTATTAACGCGATTTCTTTCTGTTAAATATTTAATATAAAAAATGAAAATCAGAATCCAGTAAGCAAAATAAAATCATCATTGACTAAATAAATAAATCTGGGCTTCGCACTGCGACAACCAGTGCGTCATACAAAATTGTCATTTGCATTTTTTGAGGATGAAACGTAAATTGAGAAACTTTTCCTTTTGTTGATGCGAATTTCTCTGAATTTCGTTAAGATGTTTTATAAAGATGAAAACAGCTGTGTATAAAATTCACGTACGCACGTTGAGCAATTTTCTGTTTTCACCTCTTACTAAAATAATTCAAAAACTAAACGGCATTGAACCACTATTTTCATAGTATGTACACTTGAAACAAAATGCAGGTAATTTGTCCATTAGTGTTCTTTTTAACATAGTGAAAAAAGAAAATACATGAAAGTCTGTTGTTTTATCACTTTTATGAAATGAGCTTTGCCAGAATAAACTATCAATAGTTTAAACCATGCAGTCATGACGCTTGAAGCTTTTCAGATATATTTTAGCATTTATTTACTTTAAAACTGATTAATTTCGAAAAAAAACTTCAAGAAATGCTTATCGTTATTCACGAAGAAGGTCACAATGACACTACAAAAGCAAGGTAGACAATGTAACTTTCAAGATAGTGGAAAGATTTCCCAGATGTACATTAAATATTGAAAGCTGTCCCTAAAATGAAAGTTTCTAGATTTTATTTTAAGCCGAGGAAGACAAATCATTGTCTCTGATTTCTTGTTAAAAACGACAATCGATGCGAAATTTAACGCTTTTCATGCGATTTAAAGAGAGTCTAAAGATGTATATGCATTATAAGCGACTCGGTCCAAAAAAATCAAACAGACAAGAATATGAAAATGAAAATATAAAGGCATACATATTTCGATGTAATTTAGGTTTGCAAACATAACAAAGAATTAATCTTCAATACCTGGCTATGTAGGTTGGGATGAGTCTTTTTGATGAAGCTTTTTTGGAATGAGATAAACGCGGTAAACAATTATACTTATTTGATGATAAAAGGTCCCTCGAAGTACATGTATATGCGATCCTAGTAATAGACGATGTTCACCCAAGTAATGATAGACAAACGTGTATGTAATGACAGTGGCTTTTAATATTTAAATGCAAATTAAAAGCGGAATTGTAATTTTGCGTTTTCTGCGGTCAAACCACATTTAACACGTACCGTAAGTCAAAACATGTTTCAAACATAGGTTAACGTAGGGAAAGTGTAAACAAGTTTTTTATTTTATGAAACTGGAAATGCAACACTAGATTGGAACAAATATTACGCACTAGAATCAATGCTGCAAACAACACGACATATTACTATAAGTGACAATCATTTAAAGCGAGTGGAGAACCACATTAATCGTAGCCGGTGTTGCTTCGTAGAGACTGTATTTTCAATGAAATCTCCAGTGGAATAATGAAATGTTGTTTTGTTTGGAACGAAAGAACATTAAACGAAAACCGGCGGTAATCTTTAACCATCCTGGCATTCGAAAGTCGTATTA
>JAJGOT010001045.1:0-93162 GCA_022457155.1 Cladopsammia gracilis | reverse complement strand
TCAGCCCAACCACATAACTTTAAGAATATTAAAGCTATGGATATGAACTGCCCAAGTTAAGGTAGGTGACGTGAAGTGATAACGTCATATATCGCTGGAATGACGTCATCATTCCAAATGGCCGCCATCTTGGATCCTCCATCTTGGATTTTCAGCATGATACAAAAGCGCCAAAATTGAGACAAAATCAATCAAAAATAAAATAAAAATGCTAATTAAAATTATCTTAAATTGTAAAATTTATTACAAGCAAGTTAAAAATGTTTTGTTCAAAATTTGGGTTAATATGTTTGTGAAAGTATGGTTGCCCTGGAAACGTCACATGCCATGAACAGAAATCTGTCGCACTAAAGTGTTTCCAGAAAATTTTAGAAAAAGCCACGAAATTTGGTGGTATTGGTTAAATGCTTCTAAGCGTATAAACGTTCAAAAGTGAGCGCGAGCAATTTCCACTCATCCCCCGGTCTGAATAGGGGTAAGGAAAGAGGAGAAACGTACAATGTAAAAACAACAGAACTAAAGAGCATGAAATGACTTTACTTGACAGAAAGCGTTGTTATCTTGTTTATTTGGTGGGGAGTTGTTGTATGTAAACACAAGAATATCGCTCAAGGTAAAGTTCGCAGTCCTCAGTTTAGTAAATGCTATCCAGTCCTGAAGAAAAAAGAAGCTATCAGCAATGTTATATAATAGTCAGCTTGAAATTCTTCATGACATAGTTAAGAAGCTGCTAATTCAAGGAAACCCGACGAAATAAGTTTCTTTTCGTATTAGCTCAGAACTGAGTGTGATCAGTCGCGAAATTGGATGTAATGGTAATCTTGATGTGTTGCAATTCCAAATTATTGTGGAATTTTCAGAAGGAAAGCAACAGTGTGCTTCTGGTGGGATTTAGGTAAGTTTTAGATCAATTTAGATCAATCTACGTTTGAATAAAAGAATATTTATTGTCACAAAAAGGGTTAAATATCCAGCTAACCTACCAAGTAATAATCTTAAAAGAGATCATAATGCTTGCTAAGTTAAATAATATTAGAGACGACCTAAAACGATGGTAAAATATTGTTTTCAATTTTCTTTGTTGGTTTTGCTACATGCACTATATGTATGGTCACATAACACTTTCCAAACGAAGCGTTTCGTGACAAGTTGAATAGCAGTACTTTGCGTGAGTAATAACATAAGAAGTAAATGGAATTTACTTACAACTTTTATGTTTTTATGAAGTCCATCAAAAATCTTAGTTTCCCTGAGACAAAGTTTAAAGCTGTCCTTGCGCAAGTCCTCCACCCACACAGCCAAAGCGTCCTGAGGTTTTTTTAAATGCTGGTGACGAGCAGTCGCCAAAATTTTTGGAGGATCCGAAAAACGCTGAAAAAAGGTTATAAAGTTAATAACCTAAAAAAAGTCTTTAAAACAGATACAGTTGAAACTCAGTCTCTCAACCTATTGGAGCATGCAAAATACCAAAGATCATGATAAGAGTATTTGTGATAAAAAGGTTTCGTGATGATGCTCGTTGATCCGGGGGAGCTGCTCTCTGACGAGCATTGTTGCAGCTGTACTTACATATCAGCCTGCATAGAAGGCGCCTGTTTTTAAATAGAGAGTAACTTCCCGAGGACACACGCGTCCTCGACATTTCTAAACAGGAACCAACTGGGCAGGCTAAATAAAACATCAATAAAGGCGTGAAAATACGAACAATGAAAACGATATCAATGAAAGAGCAAAACAAAAGTTAAAAAACAGAGATAAATGTATAACAAGAAATGTGGAAATAAGAGACAGGAGAAAACAAATAAAAATAGACAATAAAGGAAGGAATATCAGAAAAAATCATAGATAAAGACGTTTAGATATAAAAAGATAATGATATAAGAGAGGTTAGATCAAAAGATAAAAAAGGGAAGGAATTAATAGCAAAGATTGGTTTAGAAATGTAGAAAGAAATGAATCAATTCTGAAGAGACAAGAAATAAAGAAAGAAAAGGACAATTAATAGAGATAAAAAGTTAAGGAAATGTTTCAAAAAGATTTAAAAAGAATTATCAAAGAATAATAGTAAGGAAATATTAGGTTGTAACATATATTCAGTAAAATGGATTGATTAGTAAAAATAAATTGAAAATGGAAATAAATATATTTTTACTGAAAAAGTAAAAAAGATTGGAAAAACAAAATCAAAATAAGACAGAATCAGACACTTTGTGAAGGTTTTATATTATATTTTGTTATCTTTATCTTTTTTATTATTATTATTTACTCCATTTTTATTATTATGTACGTTTTTTGAAGTTAACAAGATAATAAAAAATATGGAGGAGGGCAAGATATAGGTAAACTAATTATATGCCCTATAACTAGATTACATTTTTCTTAGTTAAGAAAAAGAGAAAACACACTACTAAGAAAGGAATAGAATAGTAGTATGTGATGGTATGTGTATGTGATAGTATGTGATAGTATGTGATAGTATGTGTATGTGACAGTGTGTATGTGATAGTATGTGATAGTATGTGTATGTGATAGTATGTGAAAGTATGTGATAGTATGTGTATGTGATAGTATGTGTATGTGATAGTATGTGATAGTATGTGTATGTGATAGCATGTGATAGTATGTGATAGTATGGTATGTGATAGTATGTGTATGTGATAGCATGTGATAGCATGTGATAGTATGTGTATGTGATAGTGTGTGATAGTATGTGTATGTGATAGTATGTGTATGTGATAGTATGTGATAGTATGTGTATGTGATAGGATGTGATGGTATGTGTATGTGATAGTATGTGATAGTACGTGTATGTGATAGTATGTGTATGTGATAGTATGTGATAGTATGTGTATGTGATAGTATGTGTATGTGATAGTATGTGTATGTGATAGTATGTGATAGTATGTGTATGTGATAGTATGTGATAGTACGTGTATGTGATAGTATGTGATGGTATGTGTATGTCATAGTATGTGATAGTATGTGTATGTGATAGTATGTGTGTGTGAATAGAATAGTAGTATGTGATAGTATGTGATCGAGTTTCTTTGTAGTTTTATATTATATTTTGTTGTCTTTATCTTACTATGTGATCGATTTTCTTTGTAGTTGCCTATATATAGCATCATTTTTAATATTTTCAATAAACTGAAGATGACATTAGTTATGTCGAAACATGCCTTTACTAACAATGTAAAAAGTGTTCTCGTGCTTTTTTTAGTTTGCTATTATTTCATTGCTACCAAGACGATATAAAAAAAGAATATCTTAAAGACTCAAGGACGTTTGCAAGAAAAATTAAAAACGGAGGAAATGAAATAAAGACATATGTATGGAAAAAGAAATGAAGTTATTTCAAAAAAGAAAAAAAGAAAGGAAGAATTAAGCAAAATTATAATATTAAAATAACTAAACTGAATGAGAAAGGGAGTTGTAAAAAAGATTGAAATGAATAAGGGAAGAACGAAAAGTCGGATACGAGAACATAGAAAGGAAGGCTATGAATAGAGAGGGAAATAGAAAAAGAAAGAATAAGAAGAGAAAAAGTGCAATAAAAAATTAAAGAGCAAAAATAAAAACTGAGTATGAATGGAAGGGAATACGAATGATGAATTTAGAAACGAACAAGGCGGGATTTTAAAAAAATTGAGATAAGTTATTTTGAAGGAAAAGAATTAAGAAAGGAATTTCGAAAATTATATCGTTAAAAAAATTAAAAATGTAGAAAAGGAAAAAATATAAATACAAAGAAAGGAAGAAGATAATAAAAAAAGGATTTAAATAATGGAGTAAATAAGGAATTAAGGAATTAAAAAATGTAGATCAAAAAGAGCTAAAAAAGATAAACAAATGAAATATGATTTATCACCATGAATGCCAGTGGAACTTAAAAAAAATACTTTACATATATACCAGCTAAGAAGGTAGAAGGAATGATTAAATTGTATGAAGATCCTGGCTAAAACGAATTGATAAACAGATATTAATTAGAACTTATGGAAAGAAAATAACATAGATTGAGAGGGGTTAGAAAAAACAGACAGAATAGAAGTTAACACATAAAAAATAGAAACAACAGGACAGATTAAAATACACTAAGGAAGTGAGGAAAGTGAGTAGATTAAAGAGATTGAGTAAAAAAATTAGAAAGGAAATAATTTGCAAGATTAATTCAGCGAATTAAAGAATGAAATTAAAGATACCACCTCTAAGGGAAATTGGAACAAAGTAATATGGAGAGGAAGACATTAGTAACATGTAAATAAACGAGGTAGTACAACAGGTTAAAAACGAGTAAGAAAACAAATAATAAGGAATGAATGGAGTAAGGAATAACCAGTAAGTAAAATGAACTGAATGACTTAACAAAAAAATGACTATAAATACGAAGGAATCATGACTGATAGAATAAAGCAAGAATAAAATTAAACAAATTTTACAGACTTTACAAGAATGTACGAATAGGATTGGAAAAAGAAAAAATATAACACTGGAGTACAAAATATAGAAAGGATCAGTAGAAGGAAAAATAAAATTGAGTAATGCAAAAGAACTTTAAATAAAGAAAAAAGAAGGTATCAGTAAGTAAGGAAGGTTCTATACAGGAAATACAAGATTGCAAATCGAGAAATAAAGCACACAAGAAAGAGGAATTAAATGTTAAATTTAAAATATGGACTTAAGAAAAAGAACTGCAGTGGATTGGTAAAAATTTAAACGAATTGTAAATGAAATGGAGAAAGGTTTTTGAGAACACGGATTAAAAAGAGAACAAAAGTCTAGTGTTAACGAAATATACAATGTCTAAGGCAAGGAAAAGATTATCCAAGAAATATTGAGAGAAAGAATAATTTTATAGAAAGAAAGTATTTCACACATTGAAAAGAAAAACAATTATGAGAAAGTTCAGTAAATAATTGAACGAAGTTGAATTACACAAAATTAGATATATATATATATATATATATATATATATCTAATTTTGTGTAATACAACTTCGTTCATATATATATACATACGAAAAGTTATAAAAACAGATATAAATGAATTTTAATAAAATTGCACCACAATAGCTTAGAAAGGATGGCAATAGTGGCTCATAGAAAGGATGGAATAAAAATATTGAAATTAAATAGAGATATGCGAAAAGTATATTTTAAGAAGAATTGAAAAAGAAAGGGAACGAAATATTTTAATTATGAAAGCTAGAATAATATCGAAAGAGGGGAATAAGGAATATTAAAAGAGCGGGATAAAGAAAAAAGAAATTAAAGACTTCCAGAACGGACGAATGTAAAACATTTTTTCTGGAAGAAAACAAATTTTAGTAAGAAACAAAAGATTTGGGAAAATACAATTAAAAAAATTAGGAAAGATAGAATAGACAAAAATTGAAATAAACATATAAAGAAAGGAAACATGAATTGAAAAAGTAAAAATGTTGGTGGAAAAGGATCTAGAAGACAATCTAGAAAAATGGGGATGTTTTAAGAATTTAACAAAGTAACACAGAAGGAAAGAGGCAGTAAAAATGGAATAAAGAAATGTTGAAAGATTATGTTCTAAAGTAAACTGTAAAAGAATGAAAATGTAATTAAACTAAAGCATGACATAAAAAATAAGTAAGGAAAAATTGAGTAAGATTACAGAAAAAAAAACCACAAGAAATGAATGACTAAAGGAGAAGACGTAAGAACAGCATTAAAATCACAGGGTTCTGAAGAAATACTAAAATAAAGGAAAAGCAGGAACCAAGATATATAAATTGCGACGAATACAACAAATAGGTTGCATAGTGAACTATGTAAGCGAAGGCAATTGGGAACATCGTTAAAAGGAAACAAAGCGGAGTATAAAAGGAGGAATTACTCATGAAAGAAAGAACTATATAAAGGAAGCAAAGCATTAAATATGCAAGTCAGGGAATTTATAAAGACTAAAATAGAATTGATGTAAACTAGAATGAAGAGGCATAGAATAAAGTAATTTAGACAGAATTAAGAAGGATAAAATAAAGGAACCGTGAAAAAAATATAAAAGAACAAAAAATGTTGATAATAGATTTAAATGAAAACACATAGAAATCAGTTTAAAATTTGTGTGAAATAAAAAGGGTAACACAAACCAAAAATCGCTGTACAAACGAAACAAGGTTAGATATAAATGCATTAAAAGAACAAAGTAGAAGGGGAGAGGAATGGACAGACTAAAAGACAAAAAAAAAATCATAAATGAAGAACTGACGGAGAAATGTGGAAATGTGGAAATAAACAAACAAGTTATATTACCGAAGTTTGGATACACCAAATTGAAGAAACGTTGTCGGGTGAAAAGCATAAACCATGAACGACGCGACCCAAAGGTTTACTGGGAAGTTGGAAAATTTAATCTTCGTCTGTGACAGAATATACATTATATTAACACAGGATGCATAAATCATGCTCTTAAATGTCTCAAACAAAGAAAACATCTTGATTATCAAGAAATGGAATATTACTTGCTTGGCAATGCTGCCTACCCAAAATCCCATTCGGTCTCATCGTTCATGGTTTATGCTTTTCACGAGTCAACGTTTCTTCAATTTGGTGTATAAAGATCGAATTGGATGTTACTGAAAAAAAATAGAACTACTGACGGCAATAAAACGCATCAAAAGAAATATCAATTACCACATCAAGAAGCAATGAAAAGAAAAAAAAAAGGAATATAAATTTTGGGCATAGTTGAACTGTATTTGAAAAGAGAAAAGCTTTGGTACCAGGACACAAAGTTGAATCGAAATAACGAACAGAAAAATTTAAAGACTTGTTAAGAGAAATAGCGGAAATGGAAATAAATAAATGAACGACAAATGAGAAGTATGTATAGACAAGGGAAAAGAAAACAGAATAAAGAAATTTCTAGTGAAACGATGTTTTGAAACAAATTAACTTAAAAGCGTGAGTGAGACACGACTAACCTTCTCAAAGGTGATTCTTTTACACTGTGTTCCAGTTGTCCAAGAATTCAAGGAAGTGCTTCCTAGTTGAGACCCAACAGGTACAGACTGCACAGCCATCCAGTTCACTTCTGTAGCGCCATTGGAACCTTCCCCGTACTCCAAAACGCAAACTGTAAATTGCTTTGTATTCACAGATTCCACCCAGATAGCTGCACCATTTCCACCAGTTGAGTTTTTCACTGTATGGCTTTTGGATGCGAAAACTTTAACTCCTTGTCCGCCATTAAAAGGCTCCTCGAAGGAAACCTTTTTACACGCGAAAAGTCCAGGAGTTGTGAAAGTCACATTGCATTTTCCAGCTTTGATACTGAGTGCTGTGAAACAAACATTAAGAACAAACTTATTTTCAACAAAATGCTATAAATAATACAACCTCCTCCATATTTTTATGTAAAAGGGCTGTTAATATGAAGAGCAACCTGTTTTAAACCCAATTCTTCCTAAAGGTCCTTCAACCACGATTCGTAACGTTTTTTACTTTCGCTTTTTCTACCCTAACAAATTAAAATCGAGCTTAACTTTGCTATAAATGCTATAAATCAGTTGAAACAAATAATACTACAACAGTTTTGTTGTCTATACCTTCACTGTCTTGGTAAATTAGCGCCGCTATCAAGAAAATCGAGAAGAAGAGCACACGGAAATCATGCTCCGGAGACATCTTTCGTCGAATGAAGTAAAAACAGCCCTGATTAACATTAAACTCCTGGCCATATGGCATTAACGTGGCAATTAATTCCTTCACGTTATTTCACGTTAAAATGATACAACTTACCCTGGAGGTGGGGGTAGGGAGATCGAGGGTGTGGAGATAGTTGATAGTGAAGGCTTTTGTGGTGACTCAGTAGGGTGGGCATGTGAGTTCATTGACATTGCAAGAAGATGCCGCAAAATGGTAAAATTCTATAACTGAGAACGTTTAACGCTGGGATAAATTGTGAATAAAGAACAGCAAGTCTGGCTACATTAACTCAGAGTTCGTTTCTGCGTTCTGTGTGTGAATATTATCACTTCAGCTGAGGTTCAGGGTATTCAGCCATATACGACCCATATATTTCATACTTGTGAAAAGGAGGAAAGCAAATTTTGTAAAAACTGCAGAGTAGATAACTGTAATGTTGCCTGTCTTTAAAAAATATATCGGTTTTACGCATAATGATTGATCTATGCAAGAATAAAATAATTATAAACAATCGATAAACAAGCTATGCCAGTCTTCGTGGAATAAAAAGATATGTCCGATTCCATTGAATATCTACTTATACTGTTGATGAAGATCAATTAACCAGAAGAAATCCGTCTTCCGAGAACGTCCCGGCTATAGCAGTGACAGTTAAGATTTGCATTTTAAAATTTACTGTTCAAGTCCTCTCTTTCACTCTTATTTAATTAAATTGCATCCGATTTCTAAAATATTTGGTTTAAATTCCGCGGCTTGTATTGCCAGCTGTTCGTCTCCGAGAAATCAACCAAATCACCGCATTCTATTTTTAGAGATTGATTCAATACACGTGAAATGCTATACACAAAGTTTTAATGCAATTTTTTATACGCATCTCCTATACATTTTCACCAGGACTAACAGTTTCAAAAGTATAAACAAAATTAGATATATTTTTATCGTTACTCAGTCTCCCTCTAGTAATAAGTAAATTTTATTACCAAATCAGTTAATTGTTGTTTTTCGAATGACACCTTGAATAATAATTTGAATAATAATTTGAATAAATAAACGTGATGAAAGACAAGTGTTCTACTCTCTTATTTGTGCCCCTATGATGTTTAATAACTCAAAAAACGCCCATCGCAATCATGATGAGCAGAAAAGCCTTTATTACATTGACCGCTTCATTTATTAGCTGCTGGGTTTGCGATAAACCGAGCTAATTGTTTTTCTCCTCTGTTCTTCTTTACAGTAATCTGGGTTTCAACTACTTCCTAGAGGAAAATGTAAATAAGTATTCAGGTTCTTTCGCGTTCTGTGTCACACCATATCTCACACCACGAAGGGTCCTTATATTGTTCTCTAAATTGAAATTTGTTTTGTTACTTGAAGAGAAAAACATCGACACGGCCAAAAAGAGCAATACAAAAACTTACAGCGATGTTTCACGGAGCTAAATATGGCCGAGTTAAGTTTGGCCGATAACATATGCAAGAATCGCGACTGCCATGGCCATGAAAAAGGTCAGTGTAAATTACACACAATTTACTATTAAATTGTTCTGCGTTTTTACCTTTTCCACTATGCAAGATAGCATCGTATTATTTTCAAATCAACTAAGGCCCGGTTCAGACGCCGAAATTTTCATGAGCTGAATCTAATACCTTGAATTATTTCGGCGTCTCAGTTAAGAATGGCTATTTGAATTTGGAACGGTTCAGCCGGGAATTTCGGCTTTGGAACGGCTTTGATTCAGACGCCGAACTTTTCATGAGCCGAACCCAATGCATAAAAGTTATTATCGCGTATTTTACATGCAGTTTCTCGTATGTTTACACTTCGCCTGAAAACCTCTGTCCTTTCGATTTGTTTCTCTTCAAACTGAATTAAATTCGGCTAATTAAGTTCGGCGTCTGAATCAACAGGCGTACTTTTATTAATTTGGGTCGGTCCAAATTCGAATTAAGTTCGGCTCATGAAAAGTTCGGCTTCTGAACTGGGCCTTAACTTCAACTTAATGCAACTTCAGTCTGTAAATTCAAGGCGAGAAAAAACAAAAACAAAATATTATTATCAAATTAGCAAACAAATTACAAGTCTCTTTGGTAAACTTATCAACCAGTAACTAAGTTTTAAAATTCAGGGATTACATCCGAAAATTTCTGGGAAGAAGATAATATCAAATACTGAAACTTCTGTAAAGCCATGATTTCGATCTGTGCGCGCGCTGAGACTGAATTATATAAAGAATGATTTGTTTTGTTTTATGGCGCGGACTCGAGACTAAATTTACACGACCCTTGCGGCGACAAATACAAAAAGAGAATAAAATAACGCTTTTGCATCCTATTTATAAAATCATTTATATTATTTTGATTCGTTTTAAAAGGCTAGTAAAAACCTGCATTCAAATGCTAAGAACCGAGCTGAAAATAACACACCGGTTTTGATCTTTTAGTCTGTGTCTACTGATCTTACAAACGTCTTAAACCAATTTTTGCCCCCAGCAAAACGCTCAGAAGTGCTCACCAGACATACAACTGGGATCAGGATGGGCTCCTGCTGGGATATAAAGTACTGGAATAACCTTCATCTCCTCCCTCTCGCATAAGCTGATGAGTTGATCAGTTCTTTAGCAATTTGGGGTTGAACTGCTTTTCCCAGCGTCCTGTAATTACCTAATCAGGTTCTTTCGCGTTGTGGGTCACCAACGATCATGAAGGTATTCTGCGTAGATTTTCATATTTCACTTCGTCTGTACTGAAAAGATGCTTTTAAATTTTAGAGAAATTGCCTCAGTTACCGTGTTGAAAAGATGAGTGAGCTGAATGTACAACATTTGTGAATATTTGTTTTTTTTATGTTGTAGCCTATATTATTAAATGTATGCAAAATTTCGCGTCTGCCAAAAACTTAAGTTCTTACTTAAAAGTACACTAAACGTCAGTTTTAATTGCATATTATTTAGACATTCAACTGCACTTTATCATCTTTTCTATGAAATAAAGAATTGTAACTTTGAAATTTACTAGTTTTCAGGTCTTTTTCCCTCAAAAATCGGCATACCAAAATATTGATCCGGCCTCAGACGAGACATTTGCTCCGGGCGTGCGCGCTGTTGTTTTGCTTTCGGATTTATATTGTTTTGGTTTTTGTTTTAGTTTTAACTGTATGCATAACTAATGTAATGGAGTTATATACGGAAATCTTTCTGATATCAATACTATCTTACTTGTTTATGTAACAAGTAAAAACGCGGGGTTTCCGCTTTCCTTCTGATTTCCATCGTTCTCACCGCTAGGCCATGCACTGACAGACGAGCAAGCGAACGTAAACACGATGCCGACCAAAGGAAGCCAAAATGCACTCAGTCGAAGCATCGTGCGGCTGAAAAGTGCAAAATGACGGAGTTTTTTCGCTCGAACCATAGCTAATTTCCCACCAAATGTTTACTAGATTCCAGTTTTACCAAAACCGAGTGTGGATGTTGACATTATGCCTGTTAAAATGAATTAGAACAGGATAGAACGCTTAAAGCGATGACCGCGCGGTCGAACTCCATACAAGGCTTTATACGAAATTGCTGACTTCAAGGTCAATGACGGTACTTCTTTTAAAGTTATTAAAATATTTTAACGTTTCAAGATAGAATAATAACCATAGTACTGGAATCCGAGTGTGGATTTCAGAAAAGTAACTCTGAAATGCGCAAAATTTTTATTTTCCTTCCAAAAAATGACCTTTTTGCTATGTTAGGGTCAAATTGGGAGCCTGGTGACGAGTGAAAATACAAAGCTTTAACCTCTGAAATCTAGAAATCTTTGAAACGAGTTACGCTTCATAAACATCAGCTGTTTGACAGTTATTCTTTTATGGTTTGAAGTTTTATTTGTTGAAAGACTTCATTGATTTTTAACAATTTTGAGCAAATAAATCAGTGATAATATGTCAGTGATGATGATATACTGGTCTCTTATGATGTTGCAGCTCTCTTCACCAACGTGCCGTTGGATGAAACTATCAGCATCTTGGTCAACAAAGCCTTCACGGATGATTGGTTCAATGAAACCTATGGTCTTAACCTGCAAAAAGATCAGCTTGTTAAGTTACTTGAAATTGCCACAACCAATCAACTTTTTCAGTTCGATGGTCAGTTGTACGAACAAACGGATGGAGTAGCAATGGGCTCCCCTCTTGGCCCCCTAATGGCGAACGTCTTCATGTGCCATCTCGAAGAGAAACTCACACGCGATGGCTTGATGCCTCTTCTGTACAGAAGATACGTTGATGATACTCTTGCAAGAATGCCTAATACTGATGCTGCCACTATGTTCCTTACCACCCTGAATGGCCTACATCCCAGTCTAACGTTCACGATGGAACTTCCTGTAGATGATAGGATCCCTTTCATCGGCATTGAAATCGTCAAGAATGGAACAAAACTTGAAACTCAAGTTTATAGAAAGCCAACCAATACTGGCTTGCTCTTGCATTTTCATAGTCATACTGATAAACGCTATAAAATATCTTTGTTAAAGACAATGCTACATCGCGCTTATGCTCTATCTTCCACAACAGATGCTTTTAATGAAGAATGCGCCAAATTGCGCTCCATTTTTAGTCGTCTTGATTACCCGTTGAGTCTTATAGATTTTGTTATTTCCAATTTCAATTCTCGAAACCCTCCAGTAGACATAGCGGAGAGAAATACTGACGAGAGCAACATAGTCAGAATCAGTTTACCATTTAAAGATCAAGTTTCTGCTAATGCCGTTCGAAGGCAGTTGCGTGATCTTAGTCATAAGATTGGCCCTTCTTTGCAGCCAGTTTTTACTAGCAGGAAATTAGAACAAGATCTCAAACCTAAAGAAGCCAAGCCGTCAATTGTCAATCAGCAATGCGTTGTTTATCGTTTTGTATGTGATCTGTGCGATGCAGATTATGTCGGCTACACAGCCCGGCACCTTTTTCAACGTGTTGCTGAGCACAAAAATTCGGCAATTGGCAAACATTTACATGAAGCGCACGGTGGGAGCGATCTTTTGAATGAGAGCCATTTTAAGATTCTGAGAAGGTGTCAAGGCAAATTTGATTGTTTAGTGTTTGAAATGCTTTACATCAAGAAATTCAAACCTAATTTGAACGTCCAAACGGACTCCATACGTGCGAAACTTTTTGTTTAAGTTGTGATTTTCGCAATTATTTTCATCATTTATTGTTCGTTTTAGTATTTATAGAACCTAGTTTTTATACATTTTTGACTTGATAATGACGTTACGGTAACGTCGAAACGTCGTCAGCTTTTTAGCTTTTTAAAATTTTACAATGTTTTTAAGAAATGTTTTGTCGCAATTTTTTATAGTTAAATGTTTTTCTAAGTCACTTCTTTTTCGAATACCAAATCACACACGTTTTTTAAAAGCACTTTAAGGTTACAGTGTACCTTCTGGGGTGTCTCCAGTATAACAGCTCTAGCGTCTTACGATTACACTTAATATACCTAAACCCAGATATCAAATTAAAGCTTATAGAGCTGGCTATCTAAATATGGAAACCATTTGATAATAAAATGAATTGCCGAATTTTTACGACGTCTAAATTCGAACGTCCGAATCAGCTTTAAAACGCTATAACTCAAAGCGATTATTGTATTTTGCTAATTTGATAAGTTCTCGGATTTCCGGACACGAAGCGCTAAAAAAACATGTCGGCGATTTCCCATATTCAATTGCAGTGAAACGTTACAGAATATTTCGAAAAAGGGAGAAAAAAAAATTGGAATGATCGCACGGAAATGGCTCTTGACGAAAAATTTTTCCGAATTAAGAAATTCACCGACTTGTTTTTGTTGATTATATGCCAGCCTAGCTTCTGTCCAAATTTAAGGAAAATCGAACAAATTCCCTTTGAGTTGTAGCTCTTTAAAGTGTCCCCAACAAGCGAAAACTTAACTTTGAGAAAACAGCGCTTAAAAAAACATATCGCTTCATAAACCAACTCCGCCCACAAAAGTTATACCGTCATTTCTCCGTCTATTTTCACTATTTTTCGATATTTTTTTTTGAATGAAAGTTCATTCTGTAAACTTTATTTTGACGCCAAAAAAAAATTCAAAAAATTTTCGATCTGAAGGTACTCTGTAACCTTAAAAACTGAACCAAAAACGTATTTCTGTTAACGAATATCTAAAACTAATGCCGCAGTTTTGTTTACCCTTAGTATAACAGTACAATTAGGTGTTTTCACTTAAGTCATATCAAAATTTAGAAGCATTAAAAAGCAGATTTAGATTCCAAAATGTTTATAGAATTGCAGAGAGTTTAAAATTACACATCTGGGCCAAATTTTGAAACGCAAAAACATTTCGTTCCAGAGTTTTAGGCGAACGAGTATAAGAGATTTTTGGTAAGAAATGTATGGAGCGGCCATCTTGGTGACCCACATGGGAGCACCAAATCTTATCACAAAATGTTGGATTCACTATAAAGTCCATTAAATCGTCTTAACAGCATCTATAATGCAAAAATAATTTTCAACTGGTTCAATTTTGTTTATTTTCACGGCTTATCTGAAATACCGTGACGAATTGTGTGACACATTTTAAATCTTTAAAATTCGGAACAAAACATCGTTAAAACCCGAAACTTTTACTGAAGGATTGCAACACTGGTACCCACATACCATGTTAGAAACAGCTTTGTAGGATGCATAGTTTACAATTTTAATGACGTCATGTGCAAACCCCAATAAAACTATCAAAGCGTAAGTTTCATATTCTTTTCTTCTTTCTTCGCTGTGGCACTTGCTATTTTCATCTTGTTCTTAGAGTATTTTATGTAAGAGTAAAGGTTTTTAGTCAGATAATTTGTACAGTTTTGACCAAAACGAGGGAAATCCCGTAACATTGCCCCTTTAATAATGTCTTTGGGAAATGGTCAAAACTATTGTACTCGGACAGGACCCACCATTTTACAAGAAGACTGGTGGTCTCTTTATGTACCCCCTCTCCCCCACCTAAAAAGATGGTGTCTTGTTGGTATAGCCCCCATTCTATCAGGAGTAGAAACTGAGAGAAAGATTCAAATCTTCCTGTGCCGTTTCACTAGCAATGCAAGCTTCATGCACAGAATATTAAAGTCTCATCTCCATAACTCATCAGACAGGTGGTATCTTGTGTAACCTCCTTCCCCTACACAGGGTGGGTCCTCGTCGAGTGTACTTGTTATGACTACTTCCCTTATAAAATGGCATTTTAGACCGAAAATATTTCAAAAATAACATGTTAAATGGCACTAAAGGCAGCGCCACACTTGGCAAGGTCTTTGTGCAACTCATCTGGTAATAAAATTGCGACTGACCTGCGACTGTCAAATTTCGCTGTCATAATTTAGTCTTAGCGAGTAAAATAGAATAGCTGAGAATTGAACGACGAAAAAATGACATTTCCAAAAGAAAAAAAACTGCGAAACGCATATAAGGAGAAAATTTATACACTGGTATTTAAAAGACCAGATGGTATTCAGATAGCAAATCGTGGTTTGTGGGGCAGGAATAACCGTGAGAAACATTTGCAAAGATACAGCTTTTCTGTCAAAGTCAAAAGAGTATGGGTAAGTTGTCGGTTATTCCCTTTTAATGAAAGTAATTTTTTTTAAATCCAAAAAAAAAAGTAAAGTATCTTTTGAGAAGCACCCGATTAGCTTTCATTTGTATGGTCACACTTCAGGAATCCATCCCGAGACTCGGTTATTACCACCTTGTACAGCATAATAAACAGCACCACCGCAAAGTACTGCTGTCATACTAAAAGGTTTCAATCCCTAGACTCAAAAGTTAGAACCACGTTAATCACGCGGCGGCCATGCCGACTCCCCGGTGAATAAAATGCTTTGTTTTCCCCCGCTTAACATCGTTTTGAACTTTTTCACTGCGAGGCTTGGAGTGGGGGGTAAATTTTTTTGTTTTTATACAAAATGGCGGGGCGCGATAAAGGCCCATGAACATCACTACAAGAAAGTACTTCCCAATACCTTTCATTTGAATGGTCACACTTTCGGGCTTCATCCAGACTCAAAAGTCAGAACCACCTTTTACAGCATAACAAACAGCACCACATGAAAGTGCTGTTCTGTAGCTTTAAGTTTTAAGTCGATTAAAATAGTTAGAACCACCTTGTACAGCAGAATAAACAGCACCACAGTAAAGTACTGCTCAATAGCTTTAAGTTGAATGGTCACACTCACAATGTTCAGCTCACACTCGCAATGTTGTACACACTTGAACAACATAATAAACAAACTTGAAACCCAAATGGCGATACTCCTTGGTTCGAGTTAGTCCGTCCTCTCATGCTGCAGAGACAGAGTGAACAACCTCAGGCCATCTGAGAATAGCTAACCCACACCTTTGAGCTAGGAAATGAATGGACGACGCATTTACTTTGTTGAATCAAATTTAAACTCAATACTAAAACACAAGTATTTATTTCCCAACTTAATTAAAAAGTAACATTTTCCTGACGTTATTTAGATTTCTTGTTAGTATCATGGCACAAACATAAGAAATTGACATTGATTTTTTTTTCAGTCTACAGCTGAATCGCTTGTGTTACAATCCTTTTCTCTGGCACAAATGCAGCATTAGGGCTCGATAAGGTCACTTGCACTCTGAAGGAACATTTCTACAATATTTACCAGTAACTCTTAAAACTGACAATAATCGGAACAATTTAAAAACAGCAATCCACGACACACTGTTACTAAAAGTGTTCAAGCCAATAAAATGTCTGTTTAGGAACTCTTTAGGTTTGTAACATGTACTGTCGCCTAAACATGCAGATTCCAGAAACTTGTTTGAAATTGTGCTTGTATTAAACATTCTAGTTAGGGCTTGGTGAGCGGCTTTGTCCTCCCTGTTCCTCCTCTTTATCACTGAACTCTGCAGCTGCCGATGCTGAGCGTGAGCGTGATGCAGAGCGTGACCGTGCAGCTGATGGTGAACGTGAACGCGAGCGTGATCGCTCTCGTTCCCTTTCTCGCTTGTTGTCACGGTGACTGTCACGGGTTCGTTCGGTGCGACTGCTGCGTTCACGGCGCCTGGGAGAGCGTGACTTGGATTTTGAGTGCGACCGACGGCGTCGACGTCTGTAAGAAAAAGCAAATTAAGTTAAATCCCAAACTTTTTTCATGGGACACGATGAGAGTGCTTCTAGAGGAAATCCGGTAAAATGTCAGATACCACCCAGCTCTTTACAACCTCTAATTTCAATGAACCTGGGTATCATGCAGCTCTATTGTTTTCAGGGCTAGGGTCCATTGTTGTGTTGTTTGTTCTATTGTTTTTCTCAGCAAATCAGAGAAGACCTTGTACATGTATGACGTTTTCTTCGGGTACAAAACTAAATAGTTTTTCTAAAGAAGGCAGCATTGCTGAAACGTTGGGAAAGAAAATTATACAAACAGCGTCAAATTTTACATTTTTTTCATTTCAGCATTCAGTGTAACGCTGCGCAGGTAATTTAAATATTTATCACTTAAGACCTTGTACGAGCTGCATACTGCTCCTACAATATCACCCAAAAACTTATGTAATTAAACTGTCAAGTTACCTTGGACTGCGACTACGAGAGCGTCTGCTGCAAAAACAGAAATATACACGTATGTAAATAAGGTACGGGCAAGTAGCCAAATACATTACAATTCACTCAAAGTAAAAAAGACAAATCATTAAATATGCAACTGTGGTCCACATTGGTACAACGGGAACTCGAGTCAAGCTCAATGGGTAGGATTTATTATCTGATATACACTAGTTATACAATACTTTTGAGTGGTATAATACGAAACATGCCATGAATGACTGATTTTAATTACTCATGCGCGAAGCAGCATGAGGTAAGGTTTCGGCTCCGTTTTTCGTGTTATTTTTATTTTTTGTGTCACGATTTTGCATGCAAATTTATGCACGCATATTTTAAATTGTGCACTTCCGGTTCATAGCTTTGCCACTACACTTCCTGTTTAGTGACTTCCGGCTACTCTCACTTCCGGTAAAAGAGCGTTACTTAAGTGTCACGACAGCGTCTCCTACAACCCCACTTACATTAGTAATGTTCACGTTTGGTATATATAAGACTTAGAAGAATCACTGGCTTCATTGTGGTACAGCCTTCATTTCCAAAACAATCAATAGTAAACAAGGTGGTTTGCAGGAACGATGAGTGAATGAAAAGAGTACTCTTCGCCATGTCGGACATCTTATCATATTTGAAATATATCATAAAACTTTCTTACGCATGCGCATGAGTATAGGCTGCTTCGAGCCTCTTGTTTTTTCATAGAAAGAAAAGATAAATCAAGTCACAAGTGAAACAACTACATTTATCCAAACCTTCTTCAAAAGCATGCTTAGTTACAAATAGCAGCCAGGGATGTCTGGCTATTTTCCATTTCCAATGATTTCTAGAGATTGTTTAAAGTTTAATCGTAGAGTGCAAGAGATTCTATTCTAAGATGCTTCCACTATATCCAAAATAATATTAAGGTGGCTCCCTAGAGTTTTAACAAAAGCACCTAACCTAACTAAAGCCTAGTTTTTTGTCTTGCAATTTTGGTTCACAAGTTTTAGCAGAAGAATGTCAACATATTTATCAGCTGTCACTTTTTTGGTAGAGGCCATTGCATTGTGCAAGCTTTACAGTTGTCTTGGCAAACTTTTTCTAAACTTTTCTTGTGGAAATGGTTAAGGCCAACTTTTTGGAGGGAAAAAACAGGGCTATTCAGATGGTGTTCCAAATATCACGAAATTTCAAAAATTAAAATGTTTAACTGACTTTCTCTAAAAGAATATGTGAAAGGTACTGTTAGTATCTCTTTAGGAAAATTAATCAGAGAGAAATCAAGAAAATTTCCAGTTTATTTTGCTTTACTGGCATCACAATGTGTCTACATTTTTGTGTGAGCACAAGCAAAATTACTAAAGCTCTCGTCATCAGTGCACACACGGCTGTTAAACTATAAGGAGTCACCTTAAGCCTCAAATTCTACAATACAATATTGCAAGGAATGTTGAGAGACAGTCACTTATAGAGTGCTAATTAACTGCCCAGTTGCCTTTTGATTTGCTCTATCAATATAAAATAAAATAATGTTTGTTTATCTAAATGTAATCAAAACAAGAGAAATTGAAGTATTGAATCTGACCTGTTCCCTTCATCTTGGTAATCTCTCCTCCCACTGTAACCACCACCACCACCACCACTGTAAGTGTCTCTCTTTTCTTTGTTTCGCATCTGTGATGGTGCTAAGAATAGAAAGAAGGTGTTGTCAATACACGATGGTATGAAATTAGCATTAACAGTGATAAGGAAACAACCTGGGCCAAGTTGTTCAAAAGGTGGATAGCTCTATCTATCGGATAAATCACTATCCAGCGGATAACACAGAGGATTTTGTTAACAGTATCCACTGGATAGTGATTTATCCGGTGGATAGCAATATCCACCTTTTGAACAACTGGGGCCTAATGGCAGAGAGCAATCTTCACATAATTTAAAGGACAGGGTCCTGTTGAAAAACTATTGCTTACTTGGTTTCCACACTATATTGCCACATACCACCAAATATACAACAAAAATTGGATGAAAAGATTCTATAGAGCAAATTAGTATTGAGATAAAGTTTAGGACTACAGTTCCTCAAATTTGAATTTGACTGCTACTCCAGAAATTACAATTGCCATTTTGGGGTTGCACGAGTGGTGGTACCACGAAACGTCTGTTTTCTCAGGCTTATTTTGGTGAAGCTTTGAGTTTGTTAGCCGTTAATTCATCTCTTTTGTTTGTGTTCCTTCGCTTTGATCACTTTTGGCAATTTTTTCTTTTTCTTTTTTTAGGAAGTTTTATTATGGAACAAAGGACAGTTACAGTAAAGCCTTTTTATTTGTTAAACAAGGCTGTTACTGTACAAAAGCCCACTAGCCCAGAACAAGCAAGGAACTGATTGGGTATTAATTTTTTCTTGGCTGGATGCCTAACATTTCACAGCCTGGACTTCTTAACTTCAAAAGTTTGGGCTCTGGGGTATTGTGGAATTTTCTTTTGGCAACAATCTTGTAACACAATGGCTTACTCTTTCTGTCTCCCTCTGCAAACTGAACTTCTAGTTCCCTTCCAAGCAACATAACTCTGTCCAAGTAGTAATGGGCATCCTCAGCATCGCGGATATCTTCAAATGTATCAAATGTTAAGGCTTGACTTTCTCTTTAACAAGCTTTGTCCGGACCAGAAGCTTGAAGAATGCTTGCACTGCAGTTGAAGCTTTTGATGGTCACAACACTTGCTTTATTACCCATTCCAGATAATTAAGTTTTTATTTTGTTTCCTTGCAATCTTAGGTGCATTTTACAATGCTTTAACACAATCTCATTTTAATGGCACACACTTTTTGGTCTATTTTATACGCAATCAACCTTGAATGTTACAAACTGAGAAGAAAGTTTTTTTGTCACAATGAAGTGTTCATTACTGATACAGGTATAATTTAACAAACAATACTCTCAACAGATTGTCAGAAATTGCCGACTTCCAGCAAAAATCACCACCTATATGTACTTTGTCATATTGGCAAGCTACTTGCTTAACAGTTCTTTAGAGGAGATGGAATTTTAAAAGAATATTTGGTTACTTCCAAAGTCAAATGGCTACTTCAAATGTTTCTGACAACTCTGTCTCAATCCGAAACAATGGCAAAAATCTTGAATTAGATTATCCTTGGGCCATTAATTTTATCAATGCTGCAAAATGTTGAAATTGATGCCTCAATAATGTTCAAACCAACATGCAATATTGTGGCAAGCTGGTATGCCTCTGTGTTCTTTTTTTTACTGGAAACACTGTATATAATTTTAGAATGTATTTCCTATGAATTCACTCTAGGTTAAAGGATCAGTGAGAGTGACTAGCAAAATATCAATTTTCTTGTGAAGTGAAGTTTATGCTGACTACACACTCCTGGTGTTAATGAATGAGTTACCAGTAATCGGATACTGTGTTACTCGCAAAGAATTTTGGGATCTGGCACAACATTGCAAGTCGCTAGAAGGAAATGTACGGGGTAAAGTTGTTTCCTCGTCAGAAACTCCAATTTTAGGAAAAGAATGACGATTTTTCACCGTTATTTTATCAGAAATGGAGTTAAGCAATTTATTAAGTTGATATGGGAAAAGTGTATGTTTTTGTTTGAATGTGAAAAAATCTATCGATAAACTCTCTTGCTTATGTAAGGTTGATTTTGAACCGCTCTCAACAAAAATATGCATTTCCATAAAGGTAGCAACTAGCAAATACAAACGCGGCAACTAAAGAGGTTCGAGAGGAGAACCAATACCATGGTTTTGCCTGAATGAAATCAGATTGGGGCATAAACATAACAGTGGCAAGACTGTCAAAATTGCCAACGGAGGAATTATAAACATTGAGCTTCACGCAGCCAATAAAGAGAAGTGAATGGATATTTAGATCACAGCCTTGACCGAGGCAAACTTTCGAAAAATTCTACTCTGTACAAGTTCAACAGCCTTCTTTTTAAACTTCAACTCTCTCTGCTAAGCTTGCTAAAGGGATCTGCAAAATTATATCCCGCAACGACAAAAACTAAAATAGCTGGCCCAGCGTGACGAAATAGCAGGAAATACATTCACAGCCATCAAAATCATTTCAGATCCTAGCTGTCATTTCTAAGAGAAAACCTTAAACCTTTCCTACATAAAAACCAACATGCTAATAATGGCGAAAACAACAAACCAGCCACCTGGCAAAAAAAGGACGCTATTAAAAGTAAAAAGAGGTCAAATTTTACAAGAGAAAACACCACGGGAAAGCACAACAGACAGACTTGACCTCTTGTTCATTTTAAAGGCTTACCCACTCAACACTAAAATCCTCCACAACAAACATGAAACTAAATGCACTATACCACTGAAAACATGTAGAAGGAGCAAATGGTAAGTAAGGTAAGAGGTACATGTTAGGGTAGTGCTGGCTTGTCACCCCCATTTTACACTTTATTTCACAATCAACCTTGTATAATTATTATGCAAGCAAGAGAATTTATCGAAAAACTTACACTTTACACATATCAACTTTGTTCAACTCCACTTCTAATAAAATAACGGAGAAAAAGCATTATTCTCTTCTCTAAATCGACGTTTTTGATGAAGAAACAACTTTACACTGTACATTTCCTTCTAGCAACTTGCAATGTTTGCCCCCTGGCAATCCCAGAATCCTTTGCGCATAACACAGGTGTCCGATTACTGGTAACTCATTCACTGTAAATTAAACATTAAAAATTCAATACTTACAATATTTGCGTTCTTTTGAAACTTGATGCCCGACTATGGAAACATTTGACAGTGCTTTGCAAAATTTCCACCCTATTCTAGAAGGAGCCGGTGATGTCTGACACAATAGAAACTTGTGGCTTCTGGTTTCACACTCTTTTGAGGTTTACTTTGATACTTTTCTTTGAAACTTGCCTTGATGCGGGCCATGATTTCAGAAACAGACTTTTAGTTTAATGCAACTTGTAGCTTGATACAACTTTGTAACTGGCCAAACTTTCGGTTTCACATTCTTTTGAGGTTTGCTACAACTTTTCTTTGAAACTTGACTTGATCTGGGCCATACTTTTCACTGGCAGACTTTTACCTTGATACAACTTGTACATGTAGCTTGATAAACAACTTACAGAGACTTGTAACTGGCCAAACTTTTGATTACACAGTCTTTTGAGGTTTGCTTTGATAACTTTTCTTTGAAACTTGCCCTGACCTGGCCCAGACATTTCACTGGTAGACTTTTACTCATCAAGATGAGATTCCTGAAAAAAGACCTTGAAATCTTAAAAGAGATCTACATGCATGTATCACTTGGGTAGGAGTAAGCAAACCAACATCTGTGATGTAAATAAAAATCCATTCCCCTATCCTCAAGCTATAGATCATTGAAGGCCGACAATCTTTAATATTGGAGTTATGGGGAAAAGAATATTAAGGTGGCTCCCAACAGTTTCCAGCACTTTCCAAGACTTAGATTTTGATGGGCCATTATAACCACTCTTTATCAGTCGATGCTACAATCATGATATCAAACGAATGCCCAATGATTGGTGAACACGTTATCATTTTTGTGACACAATACGCTACTATAGCAACAGTACAACAAGCTGAAAACACCCTTAATTTTAGCTTTAAGTGTTAATAAATCAAATGACTTGGTAAACCCCATTTTTTATTGTCAAATTTTGATCAGCAGGATAACACGCAACTGTTGGCAAAGTTTAAAAAAATTCTGTACATGGGGTTCAGAGCCACCTGAAATTTTCGAAAATGAACCCATGCCATATTTTTTTGGCTTGGCTAGAACACTGGTGATTGAATATTTGGTTGGCCACAGGATTGTGCAATCCCACACAATTTCCTGCACGATTGAAGTTATTTCCCCCACCATTTGCCCCCAAACTCCAGCACAATTTCAATTTTTTTCCCACACCCTGTCAGAATCCCTGTTTTTACTTGGTGAACAACAGGTAAAGAGACCCTAAAAGTGCTCCAAAATGTTAAGGATCACTGTGTGTAGCTGTGCTTTAACTGATTCAGCACAGCAATCATGGCTCTTTCATAAAACAGTACTTACACTTTGTTTCAACCTTTCAAATCTCTACACGCCTGAGCCTTTTCTTTGCCTTTGCTGTAACTGTATAACTCGTACTTTACGTAAGCTTGCACTTTGAGCTATTTCTCCTTGCGCATTAGCCATTCTGTTTAGTAGCTTGGGCTCTCAGATCTTTAAACTCATTTGAACTTGCTTTGCCTTTACGAACATTCAAATCTTTTTGCTGGAGCTTTGCCTTTTTCATGAACTTTCAATTCTTTTTACTTGAGCCTTTAACTTTCGTTTCCATGATGGATTAACTTGGACTTTAAAATCTTTATCGATTTCCCTGACTTTATCTTGTAGACTTTAGCCCATTTATCTTTCTTTACTCTTTAACCCTGGTTACCAAGTATAACAAAACCATTTTAGTGGTAAACCTTTACAAATACAGAAGAAGAAAACCCACAATTTAAATCAAAGCTTTAAAGCATAAAACTGGAACAAACAAAAAGGATATTGTACATAGGCAAAGCCTCGTCCTTCCCTGGTGTAGTAATCCAAAGGAATATAGACATCCGTGATGCGGCCATATTTGCCAAACAAGCGTCTAAGATCTTCGGGTCTAGAAAGAGAATAAAAACGCACAAATTACATATAAACCTCACAAAAAAACTGAAAGCAAGCTTTCTTCGTCTTTACCTAGTCTCGTGGTGTAAGTTTCTTACGTAAAGTGAGCTGTTTGGCGGTCTGGAATATCGAGACATCTTCCTTTCTCTTTGCTGTAAACTGAAAACCACGCTACAAATACCAAATATTATGGGATGTCCAAAATGCACTCCGCGCCAACCTCGTTCCCAGGGTCTTCTCGGTTTTCAATATGGCGGAATCGAGAAGCCCTGGGAACGAAGTTGACTCCGCGCTCTTGGTGGTCAGCGGTTCTCTACCAAATAATAATGCCAAATTTGGTACGAGTTACCATATATGGCAAAGGAAGCTTCTTCATCGTTGTTGGCGCGAATTTCATTTCACAAAGCGCGCAAACATAACGCAACTGTCTTGTAGTCCAGTGTCTGCTGCGTCTTCAAAGCTTCATTTTCCGTTATATTACTTGTATTTTCCTAAAATTATGGATACAAGACCAACGGCAGTGGAGAAATATAAGCAGTCACGTTTATACGGCGTCGAAAGGGAGCGCCGTTCAAGAGATTCGCGCGACTACAAGTCAGAACATTCCATGCGAAGGTCAAGGAAAGATCCAAAGAATATGGATTATCGTGATAAAAAGTAAGAAGTAATCCTGTTTAGTTAAGCTATTTTGCATTTATAGGACCACCGAATGGAAAGGAGGAGTCATCATTGAAGTTATTTTGAGAAAACTCAAATGATCAAGTACAAATAGTGCATGATCGTTGGGAAGAAATCTGTCGATTTCCCGCCATTACTGGAACGAGTTGTTTACATGTCGATTTCTTTAATGCCCAGACGAAAAAAACTTCAATCGGTCAATGAAGTCAGCTTTATTTCTATTTTATTAATGTTCAAGGAGTCGTTTATTTTTGCTTTTTAAGAAATCACATTGTCCTTTGTTGTTGAAGTATGCACGCGGTTGAATTGATCGTGAAGCTCATTTGAAGGAATTTCCTTTGTGTTGCTAGGAATAGGAAACAAATTCCAGAGGATCAATGCATATCACTTATCCCCTCCGCTAAATGTAATTTAAAAGGGAACGATTCACTGGAAAAGACTCCTCAGAACATCAGGAACAGATGGAGTGAAAACAGAAAACTTCCACTCGACAACTCGACACAGCATCTGCACCCAAATAAACTGGACCTTCACAACGAATTTCCACCTCTTGGGATTTCAAGGTAAAATTATTTAAAGCTTAATTTAGGGATTCTGTAGATCTTATATGTGGTTTGGAGCGATTTTAGTACACCAGGCCACTTATTTACAAATCCCTGAATGTTTTATAGAACGAGTCATATGAAAAAAAGGATCCATTCTTATTTAACGAGATGCAAATAAGTGGCCGGGTATTCTACAGTTTAGCCTGTGTTTTTTAATACCATTTCTTTACCTTGGTTTAGTTGAAAAATTGAAAAACATGATTAAGTGCATCTGTGTGACTCATTGTTAGCAGCTGATGTGTGCAGGGTTGGGCAGATTCTTTCAGAATCATTTCAAGCACAAAGGTAAGATGATAAGGTGTGCATGGTGGAAGTGCAGTGGTGCTTGTCTCTCCCAACTATGAAATCTGGAGTGCCTGGCACTTGGGCTTTAATTGCGTTCGAAGAACACAATTCTAATTTGGTTCGTGTTGGTTGTCCTGTGGTTTACATGCAGTAAAATTTGAGATTTTTTGGTAGACGGTCTTCCAAATGGCCGCCCCTATTGTTTTTTTCAGGGGCTCATTTCCGCCGGAAGTTCCTTCGAATGCGTCTCCATGATCTCCGATTACTGCTAGTATATTATGCAAAGGAAGTTTTTCTAGTCACCCAGACAAAAGTCAGGCTCCCAGTCCCCAGACGCTGCTAGAGCACAGCCCTGAGGTCTTGTCAGTCATAACGGAACTCCACTGGAAAAGAAGTAATGGGTCGCGTTATGCGAAATCGCACGACATATTTTCTCGATTTTGAGTTTTCAGCTTTTTTGCCCACTTCAATCCCTAAATAATTTGATGGAAGCAAAAAGAGTCCGGAATTAAAAATTAAAAACCGTAAAACTTGCGCCATGAATGCACATACCGCAAGGCTTCCACCATTTTGAGCAGCTGATTTAAATGCAAATTACTCAAAATCATGTGCCATGTCATCAGAGCCCTTTTTCCGTGATGCGGCCCTAATAAACTCCTTATCTACATGTATGAGGATCACAAAATTAAAAGTCTCTTATTTCTTTTCAAAAGCAAACTATTTCTTGTTTGATTGCACAGTGTTACTCCTGAAACAACCAAGGACTGGGGAAGTATTGTTGAAGAGGAAGAAGCAAGGTCACAAAGAAAGGAAAGAACAAATCCAAGGTATACTTTGTGTTTTTCCTGTTTAAAGTAAAGTAAATTAAACTACAGCATTTTTATAAACCTTTGCAAAGTTGTTCTTATCAGGTGGTAGCCATACCTTCAATCTCATCTCTGTGGGATCTCTTTGGTAGTGTGTAACCAGTAGTGTGTTTTTTCACTGAAGAAGGGCTGAGCCCGAAACGTATGAAAACTTTTAAATTTTCAGCACTTTTCTAAATTAGCATTTTCCATTATTTATTGTAACCAGAGGAGACTGCTGGAATTCATGCTAAAGCTATATCACCTTTAGTATTATACCAAATCATTGGATAGTGGTTTTTGCGCACTCTGATTAGCTACTCAAACCCTGAATAGTATTTGCTATTCACCTCCAGGCCTTATTCTGGAGTTCACGCATAAATTTCTCTCCATTTTCAGGGTTGTCAAAAGTAGCCGGCTGCCGGCGAGAATCACCACCTTCTTTGTTATCCCGGCCGGCTACTCAGCTGGGCTGTTCTTTAGAAGAGATGGTCTTTTCCCCAACCTTGGCCGCCTACTTCAACAATACAGTCGGCTACTTCGAAACTTTTTGACAACCCTGCATTTTGTCAGAAATAAAATAACTATTTTTAGCTGGCTATCCAACGATTTGGTACAGTTGTACACGGTACATACTAAAACAATCATTATTTGCCTTGGTGTCAGTGAAAAGTGGAAGATATTTACCTCACCGCTTTGTTGCTTGGCAAATATCCACCACTATTCACCTCCTCCATTTTATTGATAAATGTTCCTGGGCCGAGTTGTTTGAAGGACGATTAGCGCTAATCCAGGGTTAATTACCATGACAACTCATATGTTCTGTTGACAGTCAATCCAGGATAAGTGCTAATCAGGCTTTGAACAACTCGGCCCTGATGTTCAATCGCTGAGTTTGTCTAGCCACCATGTGTTTAAAAACACAACAAGAGTAATCTGGAGTGGAGTGTGAAACTGCTCCTCTCCTTCCAAATTTTGTTCCCTGTGTAATTCAAGATGATGGTTCAGTGAAATCATGATTGTTATAAATTATCTGTGCCAAGTGATGACAGCGAAGTGCAAGAGACATGGTCATGTGAATTTGCCAATTTCCATTTTATCCATTATCCTTAATCTTTGTTCTTTCTGTACCTTTCTTTCCATACTTATCCATGCGTACACCATTCTCATAATATTCACAACTGTCTGCTACACAAGCTTTTTGAGGGATGCTTCTCATCTATAGCAAACCTTCTTCTGAATCAGACATACATCAACCAAATGTTCCTTGTTAGACTAGTGGGAATGGTTAAGAAATAGTTCTCACTTTCACAAGGACTACACAGGCAAAAATGTCACATGTAACCATGATATGATCACAAAAATCAAGCTTGCTGATGGCACCATAATCAGATAATAATAACAGGATTTGTGATTTCATCTTTGCAAATTAACTTGAGTAACTTGGTCCAGGCATTCAAATAGTGGAGAGCAGAGGCAAGATTGCAAATAAATAGTCTCCCTTTGCACTGCTTCCATTGACTGACACTCCCTGGAACAGGCCAACACATGCAGCTTAAGATGCAACACACTGTATTTCCAAGCTTTGCACTGATTCACAGGGCTAAAAATTGGTGGTTGCACGGTCGCCAAAAACAACTTAAAACTGACCAGAGCCACCAAAAATTGAGGTTCGATCACCTGATTTGCAACTATGTTTCAGAATTTTGAAAAGTTGCAATGTGCATGTAAATTATGCAAAGTACAAAGTTAAAATAAAACCGAATATTAATTATGTACCTGTAGTTTAATTGGACTACCTTTCTCTTCTTTTCTTTTCCTGAGTTTATCAATTTTAGTGAATTTTTAGTTCTGAAGTAGAAAATTCCTAGCTGTTTTAATGGTGGTTTCACGAGTTATCAGGCACATTCACAACATTTAGAGGGTCTTGACAAACTGCAAGCCAGCGAGCCATGTGAGTCACGCGAGTCATGCGAGGCAACTATTAGTTCCCAGTCCCTTTCATGCATTAGTTCTTCACCCTTTGGCAGTTCGCTCAGTTCGCACGAGTTTTCGCTTTCCTTTGATTATCCTATTCTTATCATAGCAGGAAATAGCACAATCTCTACCAGTGTGAAACATATGAGAACCTTTTACATTTTTGCTCTAACGAGTGTATCTTTTAAAGATTTTCCTTTAAAAATATAATATAATAGATATAATATAATAGACAACTGCTTAGTATTTTTATAACTTTGAGGAGTGCGGCAATCTTTAGAATAGTTACATTAAAATTTAAAAAAGTTATTTTATACTGGCTCGCAGTTGACTCGCATGGCTCGCATGTTGACTCGCATGGCTCGCATGTTGACTCGCATGGCTTGCATGTTGACTCGCATGGCTCGCATGTTGGCTCGCTGGCTCGCATATTATACACACTCACATTTAGACACCACCTTTGATTTTGTGAATGCCACGTGACTCTTGACATACCCATAGTTCTATGTGGGACAGTTTCCAAGTTGCACATGTTTTCACTTTGAGAACAGACTTTCAGGTTTTTGTTTTAAACTAGAGGAAATTGGGGGCTACATTATTTTGGGATGGGCCACTAAGAATTCACGCAAACTGGCCTGACTGGCCACCAAGCAGTGAAGTTAATTTTTAGCCCAGGATTCATACTTTCTGTTGTGTTGATAACTGCAGGTACAAAAGAAGACTGGTACTTTCAGAATCTCAGGAGGATAACACACAAAAACGTAAACCTGTCATGGTAGATGAACATAAACTCCTTCAACGACAGAAACAGATTGACATTGGCAAGAACACTCTATCTTATGGCCGTTTTATAGCTGGAGTGAGCAGGTACTGTATATATATGACTCAAGAATAGCTTTTCTACAATATTCATATGCAGTGAGATGTTGTAAATACAATACTATAATCAAAGGCTCCTAAGAGCCAACCTGTGAATAAGTAACACAATATTGCAGTAAGCTTATGTTTTTATACTGACATGGTTCAATAGTTTTTTAAAATTAAATGTAATAATTTTTGATGAATGCAAAAAAAAAAAAACAGTATGTCACTTTCATAATGTCCAGTTCGAGAAGAAAATAAAAAAAGGCCCGGGCAAGATTAGAACCCAGGTCCCTCATCGTCCGTGCGGACGAAAAAGAAAACTTTAAAGCACTTGACCATCCTGGAACACATACCTAATTGAGATCAAATTTTAGCATTTCAAAGAAGAAACGTGGCAAGTAAAAGTTCATTTTCCATGTATATAGGTGCACAGCAATTTTTCAAATCACTTCCTTAATGCAGTACAGGGTAGCTCGTGTGCACAAGCAGATTTTGTACATTATGATCTGATCTGGACGGGACCAGTATGGTGAATTTAATTCGTTTTTAACAATTCAACAGAGAAGAACGAACAAAAGAAGACCCCAGCACCCCTGACAAGTTTCAGGTTTGCAGTACAAGATCATGGGTGGGGCAGATCAAGATTTGGCGTCGTAAACTTCATGTCTGGGATCCACCATCTGAAGGACAAGAAACTCTATTTTCCTCTTCATCACAGAGGTACAATGTACTCATTTGACTTTCTTTTTTATTAAATTGCTTACAATAATACCTTTCACTGGAGCAGGGTTTGTACAGTCATGGAAAGGTCACAAATTCAGAGTTTGAAAATTGCATTCCAGGTCTGGAAAAGTCGTAGAATTTAGAAAAAAATAATGTGTTTGAGACACGGAAAAGCCATGGCTGGTGGTTAAAAAAAAGACATCTTGGAAACTTTGTGTGAATCATCAAAATGTGCAGCTACTGTGGGGCCGCTGACAAAACCCGGATCGGATCAGATCGGATCAACCCCCTGTAACTCTCTAAATGACAAACGGTTAGGTCTAGAGCTAGAGGGGTTGATCCGATCCGATCCTGGTTTTGTCAACGGCTGCTACTGTGGCCATTTTTGTGGTCATGGAATTGGATTTACTTGTAAAGTCATGAAGAAGTTGTGGAGACAGACTTATTGTTATTGTTTTGAAGCCAGAAAACAGATGTAATGTCCAGTTGTTGGACAGGGAAAGTTTGTTAGTAAAATCCTGCCTTATGGCCACCTCTTTATTACGGGCCCTTTTTAGCCTGAAGAAAAGCTCAGTCATATAGGCAGGTACAAAAGTCGGACCAGATCACTAAACCGAACCATATCAACTCAGGTCACTATCCATTCGACGAAAAATTCCGGTTTGAAATTCCAGGTATTCCGTGTGGCGAATGGAACAGTTTTTTTCGGTTGGTTGTTCCAGGCCGTCATGTTCTGTAAGAGAGAGCTGCAAGCTTTCGGTGAAAAACAAATACACTGTGCACTGATATTGAGACACCATCTTGACTATGCGGACACGTTCGATTCCGGCTCGGAGAAACTGGGCCGAGCAGGAATTGTCCAATGGAACGGTATTTTCTGGTTGTTCTGATTTATCGGAATTTTATTCCGGGAAATTTACGTTCCATTCGCTTCCCAACCTGGAATCGACTTTGCCCTCTGAAGTGCGGCGTTCGAGGGCGGTGTTTAATCAAATAAATACGGTAGAGAATAAACCAAAGGCTTAAAACCCAGGCAGACTCATTCCTTCCTGAATGTGTAGTTCCAGAAAAAATCCATACCCACCCCATGGAAGGTCATTGGAAATTCCTAGGGGGAGGGGGGGTCTTAAAAGCCAACATTTTAGAAGCAATGTATGAAGCTAAACTGGAATTTCCTGGGGGGATGGGGGGTGCTAAACAAAAAACCTTCCGTGGGGGGAGTATGGATATTTTCTGGAACTGCACAATATGAAGTAGATCTAGACCTAATTTTATGCAAAGATTTGAACTTTTTACTAAATAAGAATCTTGCATTATCCACCATGCCACAAAGCTAATTCTCAAGTAGTCTATCTATAGACGTTTCTTTTTTCTTTTCGGGAGATCACCTCCCCGACCGCCCCAAGAAAATGAAGCATATTCACAAAAATTTAATGACAGTAATTTCAACGACTTTAATGATTGCAATAAAGCTCAGAATAACAACAATGAATTTAAAACTAGCAAAACGTATCATACTTTGAACAAATAATCTGTTTCCGGTTGAGGAAATGAAAACGTGCTGAACCGATTAAAGGTCTGATGATATTCAATAACAATAACCTATTGCGAAATGCCGCCTGCGATCTCGGTCGGCTTGAAAGCGGCAGGAAATTAATCAATAATTATAAATCTCTTCCTTTAAATAAATTTTATTTGTAATGGTAACAGGACTGAGTGGAGTCCAATTCGGTCTGTAATCATATGAGTGAAGCGGGAGTCAGATTTGTTTAATCACGAGTCACTATGATTACGGACAGAATTGGACAACATGAAGTCCTGTTACCAATTTCATAACTATAACCAACTTTCGAGGATAAAACATTAAATGGTTACACGTTTTTCAACTGTCATATTAATGCTCTAATTGGGTCTGCTGATGACCAATCAGATTTAAGAATTTTGTTGTAGTTTTGATTAAGACTGATCAAATCTTTGGTTTCATTTAACAGCAGTGTACAGTCATTTCCCAGTGAAGTCAAGATGGATGTGGATAGTAACTGTGATGTCGATGATGACATGATGTCAACTTCGACTCCTAGCAGTGTTGACGATCTGTTTGGAGACTTTGACATTGATGCTTGTTTGATGAATGATGGATTGCCTCTTTAGGTACATTCATTGCTGTTTTTTATGAGAAAAATGTACATGTGCTTTAGAGTTTATAAAAGACAAGGCATTCTCTATGAACTTTAAAAGTTCTAACAATTGGATTAACCCTTTCACTCCCAGAGTCAAATATGTAGAAATCCTATGGTATGACCATTCAAAGGCAATTACGGTATTTTGCATAAATATACCATTTACAAGTTTTTAAATATTTTAGATAATAAAATTTGGAATTTTTGATTTTTGGCGGCTCTTGGGAGTTAAAGTGTTAAAAATTTTATGAATTCTTAAATTGTAATGTCAGTACTTTCGTGATCATTGCTTCGATCCTGTTTGACAACAAAACAACCATTTTCATTCCATCATTGATTTAATGGAAGATAATTTATTAAGATTATAGCCTTTAGCAATAAATTACAATTGTTTGACTGATTTATGCTTACAGTATTCAGAGAACATTAATGCTGGTGTTGTGCAATGAAATGTCATATTATATATTGTACAAAGGTTGGAAAAATTTAGCCTCAAGAAAACATTTTGTGAGGTCGATTGTTTACTTATTTGGTTGATTTTCTTTGGACTGATACATTTTCGCAGTAACCAACAGAATTAATACCGTAATCCTAAGTAATAGTACTAACATATCATTTAATTAAAGTATTAGTTGAGCATAAAAAATGTTCCTTCTAATTAATTTTTCATACACACATTTTCTAGTGCTTGTCGAAGAGGTCAGTCATGTTCCACTTTTCTTAAAACGATGTTACAAGATAACAATTACAAATTACGACAACACCTACAGGAAGTTGGTGATGCCATTTTGTTACAGAAAAAACAGGAAATAACATTTTAAAATCTTAATTTTTGGTTGGAATGTCACAGAATGTTGGAATCAGTGTTGCCGTCAGTCGTAATCAATGGGTCAGCTACATTGGACAATTGTCCGTGATTATAGATTGAAGATTATCAAGAACTTCTGCATTAACAGTTCTGTAAATAACCTTTATCATTTTTGCTATTAATACTGTTGAGTTTTTAAAGATATGAGGTATGTCCAGAAATGCACGCTAATGCACTAATTCTCACCTAAACACAAGCAATTCTGTCAAACATGAAGTCATATGGAAATTACAAATAATTGTGTGTAATATGAAGTGCCCAAGGTCTGAGTTACGTGCATTTCTGGACATACATGTAAGTGAAAGATATATTTGTTGCTTTTTAGAAAAGCATGATAATTTTCATTGAACCGTTTTATTCAGGAGCTTCTTTTAGCAATTTACAGTTAATGATCTCATCAGTCTAACATTTTTGGCATAATGACACAGTTTTGAAAAATTTAAATTTAAAAAAATAATAATAACTTTTAGGGTGCATTGGCAATTATACTTTTATATTTTATACACCATCAGATAGAAATATTTGAAGTAAATTAAAGTTGCTCTGAGAAAATGTATTCCTTTTTTGTGTAGCTTTACAAACTCACAGTGGTAAGTGTATTACACACTTTCTTTCTGTGTTTGTTTATTCATTGGTGGGCTTCAACTTATCCAAGAAGCTCGACATTACTACATTTGGGTTCATGTGGAAAACATTATTATTAAATGAACATCGATATGATGGGCCAATTCATCATTAGTTCTTGTTGATGTCCTTAATTCAGTTCATACATCATTCTTACATTCCAACAGCCAATTTTTAGTGATGGCTTTTGGTGCCACAAGGGAAGTCATTGGTTCAAGTACTTCCTGCTAGTTTTGCTCTGTATGTGTTATATTACCACTTCGTCGGACATCCCTTAGTATTCCACTGTAAATCTTCTGCATTGGTTTATATACTAACATATATGGTTTATATACTCTGAGTGAGTGACTGGCCCTCGGAAGACTTGCCAGCACTCCTTTTTGTCAGCTTGTACAGGGTTCCTGCCAGGCCTTCACAGCTACCTTGGAACATAGGTCGACCCACTGTACTTCAACCTGACAGGCTGTCCCTTACTTTACACCACTGTTGTCCACTCCCACGACAAGGACATTATGGGTTGGATTGTGGCAGGTAATGGCCAATTGGTCTGTAATTAAATGCTGTGTATTTCAAGTAAAATTCAACATCCATTAATAGCCACCTCCTGTGCCATTTACCCATTGGCTCTAGATATTTATGCTAGAGACAGGTACATTTGTAGTCTATCCAGATGAATTATCTGTTTAAATACAGGGTGAACACAAGACACACCAATAGCTCCTGTGATAATTTGCCTGTGTATACATACTGGTAAAAAGACAGATATCCAGTTCAGTTTATCTCCCAAGACAAACTAAATGCTTGGATAGTTATTACCTATATTACCCTTTCACTTCCAATAGTGCTAAAATCAAAGTTCAAGAAGAATCCCAAATTTCATTTTCAATTCTGGAGGAATAAACAGAACCATTAGGAAGTATTGCTGAAGAGCTCTTATTTGAATTGTTGCAATGAAGGATTTTATTCACACAATCAAAAAATAAGAACCACTTTACATGACTCTGGAGGCCTCTTCATTACCAGGCAGGCTAGTTCGATCGGGCTGGAAAATTTCCCATATGAACAGGCCTGCCCAGTCACTGGGGTGAAAATTTTTCTAATACCAGTCATTCCAACCTACTTGTTTGACAATTTTTCAATGCTGAATGAGTAAAGATATTAGAATTTCCATTATCGCAGTAAAGAAAATCAGCAGTTGATGCTTTTGTGCATGCCATCACATACACAATTTCAACCCAGTAGCCGGGTTGAAATGTTCCATATGAACATGAAAGAATTTGTCCCACCTGCTAACCAGACCAGCTTGGTAACTGGGCTCATACGCAGAGGTCCTGGGAGAGTGAAAGGGTTCATACACCGACAAATTATCAGACACTAAAAATAAAGCTTGCCTTTATCCAAACATTACCTTCCTCTGGTATAATCTTGGCCATTCAGTTCTGTTCCGACAGTGGCCATTGCAGGGGTTGACAGGTTCAACTATGTTGTAGGTGTCACTTGACTGTCAAGTCTTCTAAACTTAAAGGGGCTATGTCATCAATATTTAGTATCACATTGAAAAGCCAAAAATATATTTGTTTCAATGGAAACCTTTAAATAATGGTCCAGTTTTGTTAACAAATGCTCTACTAGTGCATAGCGACTAGTATTTGTTATCTTTGGCTGCAGATGGCCAGGATAGAAATGGATTGCAACTTGAAAAAATTGGCCAGTTTTTACAAGTTCCTTCCAAGTGTCATGGAAAAATGGCAGAAAAACGTCTTATGGTTTGTTGTTCCTTGAATAAATCACTTGTTATTTTCTTTTTGTTGTTCCAAAAACAGTTGTATGTTTGACCAAAGCTACCTTGTTAACTATTTGGTGTATTTTGTCTAACACAGTAGAAGCTGCATTGCAATGCCCCTTTAATGAACAACAACAAGTCAAAATTAGTCCACACAACTTCGTTATTTTAAAATCTGTTTTATTGCTGTTTCATGTACAGGGGGACTGTTTACGGCTGTGATTCTTAAAGTTAATTTTGAATATTATCCTCATTGCTTATTGCAAACAATGTCCTTTTCTATTTCACAACCAGATTAATCGCAATGCACATGTTAGACTTCCTTTTTTGTACAAAACAGCAGGCTATATATATATTTATATATATGCAACATTGCTTTATAAAAATTGTTTTTTTCTTTCCCAGTTTTGTATTTTTCATACCACCAAGCTTATCTTACGCCCAGGTAGCTAGTCTATTTACAAATACTTGCTTTGGCATGAAAAGGGTTTCTGTCAGTAGGAATTTAATGGAGATTAAGAGAGATTATTGGAGATTATTACTTAACTGCAATCAACTTTCTCGGCGGGGACCAACTCGAGGTGTCCATCTTATAGAGATGTCCGTTAAGAGAGAGTTGACTGTAATGGAAGATTATGATATTGTGTAGTTCCAGAAAAATCCACACCCACCCATGGAAGGTCATTGGAAATTACTAGAGGGAGGGGGGGTCTTAAAATCCAACATTTTAGAAGCAAGGTATGAAGCTAAACTGGAATTTCCTGGGGGGACAGGGGTGCTAAACAAAAAACCTTCCATGGGGGAGTATGGATATTTTCTGGAACTGCACATTCTTGATTACATGTGTATCATGGTATTGGTCCACTAAAAAAAAATCTTGTAATGAGGAAAGGCATTTAGCACCTACTCTGAAAAAAAGGTCAGGCAAATCTTTCATCCATTTTCTCTACTTTGAGAAACCCAACCCCACAAAATAACACTCTTTGAAAGTCAGATTCATAACTTGTTGATTTGGTGCAAAAAACTAATTGCATGTAAGTTAAGTGGCATTTCTTGACTGCAAATTTTGCAGACAACCAATTTACGATCACATTTACCAGTAATTTTATGATTTTGCCAAAATTAGAAGAAGCTTAACCATAGGCTAATTCATGGCAAGTATGCAGAATATAGAGCATTTAATCATTTCTTTTTGTCAGCAGTGCATGACAAATTTTTTGACCATTATTATTTATTATTATTATTTAGAGCATCAACAACGTCATCCTTTGCAACCAAACAATGTCTTAAAGCAGAAATCCCATGAATGAATATTGTAACTAGAAAGGAATGAACATGTTTTGATATGGAATTGGTTTCTACACAAAATGCTTTTTATGATATTTTATGATATACACAGAGATTAACACCACTGGTAACTATTGTAGTTCTAGTTTGTGATAAATTTGCTTGCCCAAGGCTTTGTTTGCTCAAATTTTCAACAGAACCTAGCAACATGATTACAAGTACCTTACAAGTAATTTCACCCTTAAGTAATAAACCCATTGGACTGCATGATTCTTTGACCCTAACAGGATATATTTCATTCCAAGTCTGAGTTGTTGCCACTTGAAAATAAGGAATTTTTAAGTTCAAAGGTCACATATAAGTTGTACAAGTAGTTCCACCACTTGTATGCTTAACGATCTTGCAATTCTTTTAACTGTGTTTTTATCCCAGCAGTGTCCTTATTTTCAGTCTTCATTTATCTTTTTCTTCATCTTTCACTCCGCATTGACATTCACCTCTGCTCGACATATGGGACATGTTCTGTTGGACTGCAAAAAAAGAGGAAGGAAAATAGTCCAGTAAATTTAGAGTTGGTGATTCTCAAGACAACAGAGTATGACTTTATCATGTTCCACTATCAGTGTATTTTGAACTTGACAGCTGACAAGAATATAACATTGTAACATTCAAACCAGAACTGTACAAATGTAAATAAACATGTTACCTTATTATAGGAAATTAACATGCACTTTATTAACGCGATTTTACAAAATTCGCGTTAATTTGATGTATCTTAATTAATGTCTATGTAAATTTAATGCACGCTATTTTACAACATTGTTATTTTAAAGCACCTTTATTTCATTACAAAACCTTATTACTGTAGTTCATGACTCCTCTATTGGCTCTTCCAGAGTCACATTTTACGGAGGCTTTGAAACATCTTTTGAATTGATAGGGTCTAGTTAGGCTTCAAAACCAAATTTTCTGCTTAAAAACATCCGTGCACTTGTCTTGGAAGGTTTTATTGTCGGAAGCCAAAACGCAGTTTGGCATACAGAAATGTAAAGTGCGAGTTTGCAGAATTATGAAAAGCGCAGTAAATAAAGCAAGATGCTTATCGAAAAATTTGCGTTAATTTAATGCATGTAAACCTAACTTTTGAAAAATTTGCGTTAATTTAGTGTAACGTAAATTTTCTTCATGTTGCCAACATGCATTGTTAATTTCCTATAATAAGGTAATCAAAATCAACATTAATGTGACATTTTGTGAAAATATTTGGCAAACTAACTACATGTAAACGAAAATAATTACCTGTACAACTACCAAGTACGATGCTATTAGAATTATGAACAAATTAGTGCATTAACAATATTATTATGTTGTTTATCTTCTTTACAAAAATCAATCACCATCTGGCCATGATTTTCTCCCACTTTCTGACACTGCACATTTTTATTTATTTATTTCATATTCTAGTAGTTTCTATTATTTTCATGTTCTCCACCCTTACAAGGATACACCTGTAGGTGTTTAGCTTCCTACAGCCACTGAATGAAACAATTTTATGTAGTGTGCTTCCAGCTGTTACAAGTCTGTGTATAAATTCCTTTAAAGGGGCAAGTACTGTGTTTGGGTCTACATAGTAACTGCCTTAGCTTGTGTATGAAGTTGTTCTTGGAACAACTAGATGAAAATAATTATGAGACAAGTGATTCCTCGCCAGTGGAGTATCTGAGTGAAATTTGTGATCCTCGCAGTGCACTCTCAACTTACACAGTTGAAAAAGCAACCTGAAAAAAATTCAGGCTTGAACGGGATTCGAACCCATGACCTTGCAATACCGGTGCAATGCTCTATCTGCTGAGCTGTCAAGCCACATGGATAGAATTATGGTCAGTTGTGAGTTCGTAATATACCCGATGATAGTGAATATATATGAATGTGAATTTCATTTTTGAATGTGAATATATGATATTCATAAATTCACATTCATAGTTGAGTATCTGTTAACAAAACTGGACCATTATTTCCAGGCTTCTAATGTGACAAACATTTTTGGGCTGGAAATAGGTGACATTTCCTCTTAAAAGAAACAATAGCTATTGAGCAGGATATCCCTTCTGTGTTTTCTTTACTTTGTTACTAACGTTTTTACAATCTTACCTTTAGCCATTTGTCGATACATCTTGTGTGATATTCGTGAAGGCATGGCAGGACCCTTACAAGCTGTTTCTCTTCAAAATCCACTAAACACACCACACATCTTTTATCACCATTTTCTTCTTTTGATCCTGCTGTAACAGTATATTTTCGAAGCTGATCAATTTCAACCCGAGATAGTCCTTTAGGTTTTGCTTCGCCCATCTGCTCCGCAAAATTTAGAAGTGTCTGCAAAGAGATTTTAAGAATAAAAAAATACTTAATAAAACAACGGAACACACAGACTTACAGTGTTGGATCCATATTTATTAGTTTTGTTTTTTCAAACTCGCCACCAAATTTTACTTGCCCTGTAATAATATTAATTGCAACACCCATAAAAACACAAATTATGTTCACCTCATAGTTTTCACGTGGATGAGTTTCTTCCTCCCAAGCAGGGGGTGGAGGCTGTGTTGGTATGGGCTGCATTGACATCACAGATATTAAATGATAAAGCAGATCTGGATATGGGTGCATGGGGGGAGGGGGCGGGGGCGGGGGTTCAGGATGTGAATGCCGTGATGACCAACCAGAATGGGTTGTGTTGTTCTGATGCCATCTTCTGTGGTGTCTATAATGCTAAAAAGTAGAGAAAAATAATATTAATAACTCTTCAGAATTTTTATTTTGATGGATACAAGGCAACTCTCGTTAATAGTTTTCTACATTTTTACCAACTGGCTCATAAGCAACAATCTTACTTCAGCGACCATATTTATGAGATCTGACAATGAAACATTCTCAGTCAAACACTGCATTTATATCCTGTTGTCAGTGATCATCTCGTATAAAAATAACTTTTCCTGCCTCGAGGATGATCCCTTACAAAAGAGTCATCCCTTCTTTTCAAAGCCAATAGGTTTTTTTTCTTACCATGCGGCCAGGTGTAGGATATGGGTGGTATGCTTGTGGTTGCGGAACTTGATATGGTGGCTGCACAAAATGATGATGATGATGATGGTGGTGGTGGTGATAGTGATGATGATGGTGTGTACTAACACCATTATTTCCTCTGGGGTCGACATCCATCTGAAGAAATAAAAAAAAAATTGTCTTATTTTGTATACAAAATGCAAAAACAATAAAATTATTTATTGACTGATTCTTGTGTTTAATTTGAGATAAACAGCTCTCTGTCAATTTGGCAAGTTTGTTTAAGAACAACTTTGAGCTTGACCAATCTCTAAATCACTACGACACTTGACAATGCACTGAGAGTGTATATGAATGGATTTTTGCATAACTAGTTTTGACCCCAAAACACAAAATCAGCACCAAAAACTCACCGGAGATTGATGTGGTTGAATATAGGTTGGAGCTGCTATAGGCACACTTGCAACCAGAAGCGAGTTTGGAAGACTTGTGACAGGTACTGCCCTTACGTGATCTGGCATTTGATCCACATCTATGATAACAGGAGGTCCAGGCTGAGGAGGGTGATGCTGAAGGGGGACTGTCGACCCCATACTAAGGGGACAGAAATTACTGTTTGATAATGGTGGGTGATAAAGTCGGTTGTGCTGTGAGTGGTGATGCTGTTGTTGTCTTTGTTGTTGTAGAAAAGGACAACTTTGATTTGATGAATTTCTGAAAGGAAAAATAAATTGTATCAGATTCAGTAAATAAAATTAATGTTTCTGTTAAGAGCATTATATGCACATGAAGCTTTACAAGTTTTAGCCAGAAATTAAAAATTAGGCATCTTGTGGCTTTGAAGAATGTCAATAGGTAAATTTTCATGAATTTCTGGAAAAGTGGGTGTTCTCAGATGGCTTAGACTAAAACATTACCCACAATGACCCCATGCAGAAAAATCTTTTGAAGGCAAATAACCAGCTAATGGAAAGAAATGACAAGCAACAAAAATATTTTACCCATGAGCTTCGGGTAGATGGCCAGGTGGATGGTTTACTCTGTGAAATGCTGACGAGTGATATTGCGGGTGGGGTGGGTAAGGAGGCATGTGCCTCAATGGCTGATGGGACATGGTAGTTGATGAGTTCTCGCTTGTGAGGTCGATCACTTGAGGAGCACAACTTGGCTTGATATCTCTCTAAACAGAAAAAAATACCACCATAAGGTTAATATCCTCTGTGATTGAACCATTACAAATTTTATGTTGCGCTTTCAATAACACGCAAACTCTAAAGTTCAAAGCAACGGAAGTTTAGTTTTCTGCGCCCATCAATCACAATATTATGGCGACCAACACTGGAAATAGAAATCCACCAATAAAATCTACAGAAATGACCTATTGACCATTATTTTTGTGTAAAGCATCATTTTTCCTGAGATGTGCACCATGATATTTGCAGCAGTGAAAAACAAGACTGTTGGTTAAGTTTTGAATTTCAGAGTTCATATGTTATGGAAAAGTGCAGTGAAACAACTTCTGCAGTTAATTAAAGCAATGAGATTAAAATAAAGAGAAATAAAAAACAAACAAACCAGCTAGTAATCATCTACATCCCCCTTTTGCTATAATCTTTACAATAAAAAATAAATACTGCAAAATTTGACATTAAAATCACTTGCCTGCATGTCAAAGAGGTAACACAGTAAAGAAATCTTGACTCTTGGATGCCAGTTTAAAATGTGGTACTGATTAGCCTTAAGCTAGTTAATACAGTATGTGTATTTAATTCATTTTATTTCTTCACAGCTGAGAATAATTTTCTGAAATTTATTGGCCAATTCCTTGCTCAGAATCATGAATTTATGTTATAAATGCAATAAACCTGTGTTCTCTTCAGAAAGCCGACATTCAAAGGCTGTGATACAGAATTAATTTTGATATGAAAATGTACCAAATGAACTTCAAACACAGCTAGGCTTCTGTTGTTTTTGTTAGCAATCACATGTGTGAAAACCCCAAATTCCCCCATCACATCAATTTAGCACCTGGGCATAATGCTCAACTGCAGAAATGTTAAATATTTATTAAGTGTGTACTTAAGATCACCTTGACAAATGTACTACAACTTGGGGAAGGATGCAGGTGCTCAAACGGAGAAAAGGATGACAAGCTGGGTATTAACTCTTGGGCCATTTCATACCAAGCCTGGAATCAAATGGAAAACAAACTGAATAAAAACAGAAAAGTTTGTTCATTATATTTTATTATAAATAATTTATCTACAACCAAATTTTGTAAAAATCTATCATAATAGAATTTGAATTCCCCTTCTTATAACACACAGAATATCAGAATATTTGCAACCTTGAAAAGAAACTTGTTTCCCTTAGATGCTGGCTAACTTCAATTTCTAATATCTGGGAGAATAATAATTTTGCTTTCCTTAAGTTTCTAAATATTGGAGGTCTACTCCATCCCTAAAAATTCACCAAGTATACATGTATTAATGTTTTGAACCTTGTATCAATCATTTGTATTGAAATTATTCTGGTGCTTGTTTGCTGTTTTCACTACCAATTAGCTTGGTGGGGGGAAGGCTAATGCTTTCCTTGCTCTCTAATACCAAGTTATAATAATTTTACCAATATAAAATTATGACCTGTCACAATTTGACCACCCCACTACTTTCCCCAGTGAGCATTTGACATTTTTCTCTTTGGACAATACTATTGCAAATGACCAAAGGTGGCTTCTGACTTTTTCAAAGGATGCAATTAATAAGGATGTACATTTGTAATGTGCATGTGAAATTCTCCATTGTTAAAAAAAAAATTGATAAATGCTCAACCCCTGGGCAGACTTTTGCTGACCACCATGAGGGCAGGTAGCTCTATGGCAGATCTTCTTGGGCCAGGTGGAGGGACAGTTAGGTTTGGAATTGACTGAGCATAACTACCTACTGAAATGTAGCCTTAGAATCGGATCAGAAGGTACACAACCTTGGAATTACGCCCAGTGCCATTGAAACAGAACTTTCATAGCATTTAAAAGCCCTTTTTAGCGATCATGACTAGAACACCACACGGGTGACATACGAGTAACATACGAGTAACATACGAGTAACATACGAGTGACATACGAGTACATACCAGTAACATACGAGTACATACGAGTCACATACGACCGACATGCGAATTTGTGGGCGAAATACAAAGGGGGCTTGTGAAAAGGGTACAAATAGCGAGATTTGCACGTGTTTGCTGAATTGCGAGGGATTGCGCGCACGAGCACCAGCGTTTTTTGTTTAATACTCGTACTAGAAACACATGACTCTCAAAACCTCGTAAAGCTAGGAGTGGATACACATTTGATTTTTTCAGGCATTATAATGTGCATGCCTTAAAATAGCGTGTACTAACAGTCCTTACCAGCAGTGTTATTTTGGTTCTGTATCTATCAACAGTCTGTCTGCATGTAGAAGGTCGTCCGATCGATCCAAAGCAAAAATGTGCTTTATAGCTAGCTCCAACAGTATTGGATAACCAAGCACGTGTGCACAACGCAGTATGGGATCTTTCTCCTTTTTTGGCAACACTTATAACACAGATTAATTTGTTCGCATGGGGAAATGGTTGGAAATCGGTTATTCAAGATTATTTTTTTGTTTAAAATCATTCTTGGGATATACTCGTACCATGATATAGCGCGCGGATTTTCACTCAGAATCTAATTCTAGTGTATATTTATTTATTTATTTATTCGTTTCTCTGTTTCTTTCTGAAAAAAATCAAATGTGCATCCACTTCTAACTTTGCGAGGTTTTGTGAATCACGTATTGTGTAGTTCCAGAAAAAATCCATACCCACCCCATGGAAGGTCACTGGAAATTCCTAGGGGGAGGGGGGTCTTAAAAGCCAACATTTTAGAAGCAAAGTATGAAGCTAAACTGGAATTTCCTGGGGGGATGGGGGGTGCTAAACAAAAAACCTTCCGTGGGGGGAGTATGGATATTTTCTGGAACTGCACATTTCTAGTATGAGTATTAAATAAAAAACGCTGGTGTTCGTGTTCCTCGTGAGCGGATCGAATCCCTCGCAATTCAGGGGCAAACACACGCGAATCTCGTGTCGCTATTTGTACCCTTTTCACAAAGCCCCTTTGTATTTCGCCCACAAATTCGCATGTCGGACGTTTGTGACTCGTATGTTACTCGTAGGTCAGCCGTGTGGTGTTCTAGTCACGATCCCTTTTTATTTTAGCAGCACCAAACCTAATTAAAGTTGGTGGTGAATATGCCAGAATGTAGCAAACTGATTCCTTGCTAATTTGCATCAAAATTATTGCGTTCGACGTTAGGAGAACGCCATCCTAATTTCAACTGGATTTGGGGATCCTGTGGATGATGGGATACCTGTGCATGCCAGGCGTGAAGAATCGAGATTTTTTGGTTCAACGGGCGATGTTCAAAATCTGCGCCATTTTGAATAATTATGATGCGCGTGCACCAATTTTAAGCCCAAAAACTGGCCAAAGAAATTGCGGCTCCATCTTTTCAGCTGAAAAATACCTCGTGCGTCCGTAGTGTAGATATCTTTGGATTATTCGGTAAGTGCAATCATTTTTCTCAAATTCCATGCGATTTTTCTTAAAAAGTTCATCGCTTCAACTTGTCAAAGCCTTACCAGGAAAGTTATTAGTACTCCAAGAGCATGTGGAAAGCCTGACATCGGCGTCCCAACTACAACAAACCGAAGATCTTCCCTGCTGTCCTGCTTTGAATTAATGTCCTCGAGTTTGCCGAACAACAAAGACTAACAAAGCAAATCAACCGATTACTTTGGCCCATAGCGGTCACAAATACAAACCATACAAACCGAGTCATTGTACTTGGTGGCAAACCGAAGACCTTCGCTGCTGTCCTGCTTCGAATTAATGTCCTCGAGTTTGTCGAACAACAAAGCAAATCAACCGATTACAAATCAACCAAGCCATTGTGCTTTGACCCATAGCGGTCACAAATACAAACCAAACAAACTCTGTCTTTGTACTTGATGGCCATTGCGCCAAATTTACATGTTTTGTTACATTTTCCCTTGCAACTACAGTATTCGAGTTTATACTATTATTTATGTTACCGTTACAAAATAAGTCTAGCACAATCAGTATCTGAACTACATTGTAACTAAGTAGATAGAGATGTTTTGTTACATTTTTTGGTTTCACTATTAAAATTACTGTTGTTCATGTTGCTGTTTAGATACTTCGTGTTTCTCAATTAATGTCCCAACTAATTTGCTCCTATCTTCTTCCTATGATTTTAGCTAAATTCATTGAACTTCGAACGCACTTATTAATCTTTGATTACTGCTACAGTAGTTTTATTTGTAATCCAGTGGCATGATAATAAAGTGCCACATATGGGAATCAGTGTAGAACTGATTGAAAATTGAAAACTAAATAAATCATACCGTTTCACATCTAGTTTTACAGCCATTTAAAAAAATAGAGAACTGAGACACTATTCCTGTTTAATTAACGAAACATTTTGTTCAGATCATAGAGAGCAATGCTAGAGATAGTTCATCACTCCAGAACCAATTAACATGGTCAGAAAAGAAATCAGAAAAATATGATACCGGATTCACAAGAAAATAACACAAGTGCATGTGCTAAGCTGATATACAGTGGAAAGGGCATGCATTTTTCAGGAGCAAACCCCAGGGTAGTAATCAGCCTTCAGAAATACCGCAGACGAAGAGCTGAAACTTGATAGGTGAATATAAAACCACAAACTAAAAGAATCTCTAGGGCCAAAAATGTTTGGGCACCTTTTTCATCCCTGACAAACTGCAGGAATGATTACTTGTACTTGACAAAGTTGCTTGGATGATAATCAAATTTAAAAAATACCTTCTTTGTTAAAAAAAATGTGAAACGGCTTTCTCCATAGAATATTTACCGACCCGTATCACTTCAAGAGACTTCAATCTTCTTTTGATTTTGCCGCTTCTTTACCAATGTTGCGACCAGGCGTGACGGACGCGCGTCCGCACAATTTCGATTACAATCTTTGATCAAAGGTTCGAATTCACCGTTTGTTCGAAATACAACATCACAATGTCAGAATCTCAACTTTAAAACCTTAAAATTCATACGAAACTCTCTAAAGAAGCAATATTGTTAGAGGAAAATGATTGAACAACAACGTCATCTCAAACAATTCCTTTTGACTTGTAATTTATGCATGAAAGGGGACAGCATGAAATGCTCCCCGCAAAGAATTTTTTTGGCTCAAACATGTTTAGATATTTAACGAGCCTTGATTTTGCTTCAGAAACGTCACTTAGTTGTAAAAAATACTATTTATCAAACGATGGACATATCACGGTTACGAAAAATGGCATAGAAAAGTATCTATGCAGCTGAACTCCTGAATACCAAAACAAATTTGCATATGGTTTTCCTCGGTAGAACTGAGAAAACTGGTGATTAAACCCTCATATGGTTCGGTGAATCGTCAAACTTCTCTTCTCTGCATCAGTGTAAAAGAATAGCACCAAAGTTACCTTACAAATCTTCCGCATCGCCTTGCCTTTAGAAAACTTTGAAAAATTGACATGTTTCGGAACCAAAATATTGGAAACTTAATTCAAAAGTTGAGTTCATTTTTCGACCTTTCATTCTCTTAAGGTCGGAATTCTTTGACAGCCCATAGTTGTGCCGCCAAAAACGTGAGCTTTTAATGAAAACCTCTATCTTGAAATCGTTTTCGCTTTCTGCGATTCGGCCAGGCCTTTCCGTGCATTTAGGTTCGATGTGTACTTTTAAACTTGACTGCCATACCGTAGCCACATATATTAGCCAAACTCGGTTAACATTAACGTTTGCTTTTATTGATAATGAAGCTCAGTTTTACCGACTGATCTAGTACTCGTTTGAGGACGAATTTCGTTTATATGCCGGCCAACCATAAGCTAAAGCGAGACTGGAATCGATATTCCCTGCGGTACGAGTGTAGATGGCAAATAAACTCCTGGTAGCTCTGAAACAAACATGTGAGGAAATCTACAGAGATGAAACTTACAACACACTTTCTTCCGTCTGAAATAAACGAGCACGATACATTCTTTCTCAACCTTTCGAATATGTTCTTCACCCCAAGTCATTTTATATTACATTTTTAGAAGCAGACCCACCTCTCAAGACAGGGGCAAATTGTTGTTCCTCGACAGAGTCAGAGCGATGGTGTTGCTAGCCTAGTCACTGTTTCTTTTCTAAAATGCCTCTTCTACTTTTATACGCGATCGGTTTTGTTTCCCGTTGTTCAAGATGCCGTGGAATCTTCACGAATTGTGATATTATTACCCAGTTGTTTAAACCCAGATCGAACTATTCGTATGTGAATGAATTTCCGAAAACAAAAACATTTCCGTTCGATAGAGGTTCGATCGCGCGCTCTAGCAAGTAAAAATCGACGAAGTTATAAGGCCATGGGGTTAGAAATACTGCCTTCAAGCCATTTAACATATTTTCAGATCACCTCGACAAGATTTCTGTAATTTATGGAGATGACATTCTAGTACTCGGCTTTTGAAAGCAATAACACTGAATAACAACAGACCAACATATGGCTCATACCGAAAGGATCCTAAATCGTGTATCTTACCTACCTAAATGTTTGCTTTTCGTGTTCAGTCTTTGCTTGGTCTATCCACGGCCAAATAATCCCTCTTTCGGCAATAAGAGCGACTGGGTCCTTTTCAAGAACTTACGCTGAAAACTTTCAGATCGAATGGAAATGGAGAAAATGAATGTACATATCAAGAATGAACTTCTTTGCACATGGGTTTGCGGTTCTTTGTGAAATCGATCAATGGAAAACCTCCCCTGGTCTTTTGTTGACATTTGACATCATATTGTGACGTCATTTGACAGATCTCGAAGCACCAACCCACCGAATTCATAATAACTTCCAGTGATGATATTGAGTGTTTGGTCACATTCATTCACGCGCGAATCGCGAAGAGTTATCCTTGTATTAAAAGGATTTTCATTCGTGCAAAATGATCTATCGCTTGTCAAACGTATTACGAATTGGCAAAACTTGAAATTAACGGATGTACTTTATGATCTCGTGATTTTATTGCGAAAATGTCACCTTGGATTAATCCAAATTTCGTCCGGAGTGTATTAAAAGCTCCTTCAAACCTTTCGGTCATCTACCGTATATTATTTCTCTTTGAGACACGATCAGGTTAAAATTGGACTATATAAGAATAAGAAAAGCAATATACACAGCTAGCTGCGTTATATTTTACCTCTAGGAAAGACTTCTTTTTAGCGCACTTCCGGTCATGGGGGCGGACAAAAATGTTCACAGATATTGGCGGAAAGAAAGCTGTTTCAGCTTGGTATGTTCAGGTTTTATACGATTTGAAAACCTATTTAGCATGAAAAATGTAAGGTCTTTGCAGCACAATGAAAATAGAAAGTGCTTCCTGTGAACAAATGCGAAAGATCTTAAAAAATAAAAGTTAAAAGAATTCTCGAAGCTTGTGGAACATACGAGACTGAAACACAATCAAGATTTACATTTGGCTGACGGCAAAAGGTATGAATAATGCAAAAATCGAGGCATGAATCGAGATTAGTGTTGTTTTGGCACATCAGAATAGCCCTTTGTTTTCCAAGGCGGATTATGATTGGTGCGTGACAGCTGCCTGTCTCCGTTTCTTTTCACAAAGTAATCATCTTTCGCTTTCGGAATCAAAATAGATTGCGGAAAGGTGCTGCTTTGCGCATAAATATAAAAATTTGGAAGGGAAGGCATAAAATTTTGTGGGTTCTTAAATCATGGACGAGGTTCACCGAAACATTTATATGTGTTATTGCTTGAATACTCTTTGAGGGAACTCGGTTCAAACATCATTAGCATGCAATCGATGCGTATCAACACATCCGCTCTTTATATTCGCCCTAAAAAGATCTAAAAATCTATTTCTTTGAAATTTTCTTCCTTTCAAACATACAACACACCTTTCGCTTCCTTACTCGCCTGTCTCTCAGTTTGTTGGAGCGAGATTTAGTATTTTCGTTTGGATGAAACAAAACGAAGGAACAAACAAAGAAACCAAGCATTTGTAGCTAAAATTAGAACACTTACCGAAATTTCCATATCCATTGCGTAACGTCATACGTTAATCACATGATAAGGGTGTGGGGCAAAGCTGGAAGCTGATTGGCTGTTGCTATGGCGTTATTTACGTCACGCCGACGTGTGATTGGCTCTTGCACTAGGCATAATAGGACAAGGAAATTTGTTCAACACTATTTGACTTGGGAACTGAGTTTGGCGTTTGCCTAGTTGGAGAAGATAATTTTCGCGAAAGGAAAGTATTTAATTGCCTTCCTTTGCGCTGTTTTGACCAGATTGTAGAAGATCTCTGTGAGTTGGATAGGAAGTGAGGAGAGTAGCCGAAAGAGAGCTAAAACGCCGATTCAACTATCGAAGAAGAAACGAAGTAAGTTATCAACGATGACGTTCGGATCACAAGTGGCACAGAGCCATCGAATTTCGAATAAAGACAGCCTTCACCACAAAAATAAGGGCAAGAAGGCTACACGATTTCGGAATGACCGCTCTTTGAAGGCAAGAACAGTCCATCAGGACACTACAGCATCGTCTGCCTTCGATGCGGGACTTTCGCCTTCGGTCAACATTCCACGTCGACGGCGAAGCGAAAACAGAAGTGACGCGGCGGTAAATATTCCGTATGCGGGAGCGAAATTTAGTAGTCCACCTCCTCCGAGCGTTCTTCCGAAACCACCATCGCATTGGATAAGTTCTCCTATCCATAAATTCGACATGGACGTTGTTGCGATGACCCAGCACCTTCGTATGTTGCTTAGAGTCGAGTCGTAACTTGACAAAGACTTCATAAGTGAAAGTGAAAGAGACGCTATTTCTAGTGTATATAAAAAGACGTTTAGGCAAATTTGTAGATTTTGTACAAATTTGTATATTTGTAAATAAGTAAGAGAAGAATTTATATGTTCTAATTTTGAAATTGTAAATGTAATTAATCAGCTTTATACGCCAAGGCGATATTGAACGTAAAATAACATTCGTTTTTTGCTTTTTTTAATTTCAACGTAGGTGAAGCTAAAGTTTACTTGTACGTGTTTGATTGACTTAAAAAACTTTTTTTCGTTTTTTTAAACAAAGGTAGACAACTAGAAAATTCGTTAGGTTAAAGAGCGCTTACTTCAGCAGACTTTGGTCGCTGTCAGTAGAGCAAATGTGCAGTGTTAAGTATTTTGTTAAGGTAGATACTAGGACATTATGGACTGCGACGATTTACGATAGAACTCAAGACAGACTGTTTAAGTTAGCATAGAATAAGTTTTCCCAGACGATACGACCATCATCAATCATCATCATCAAGAAGCACATTTTGTGGAAGTTAAGAGGTGCCAGAAAATGGATGAATCTCCTTCCCAAAGAGCTGCAACAAGTTCAACAAAACTAGGACAAAGACACAAGAACAAAGACAGACAAATAAAACAGCTTGAAGACGCAAAGACAAGTTAGCAAGACAAGCATGAAGGGAAGACTTAAAGACAAGACACATTGACATGACAACACACCGGCCCTTTTCAGGGCCACCCAAATCTTCAAAAGTCTATGACCAATAACAGATATTGTTGTGTGGAGACACCTTGTCGAAACACAATATTCTTCCTATATTTCTCTGAAGTACCCTTCCTTTTACTTCTATTCTGTCTACATCCCAATGCCAATTTTTAACGAAAGCATTGATAAAATATCAGTCAATGTACCCCTATTCATTGCCAAGAAAAACACTGAAAAACAAAACTACAGCATAAAAAGCTACCTTTTGTCACCTAAGCTTTTGCTTGAATTGAATGTCCCCTTCAAGGTTTCAACGATAAGACGGTCGGAAGAGTTCAACCTTGCATTTTGTCATGAGCCTTCCCTGTTCTTGTGCAAACTGAGCCCTTTCTCGGAAAAGTATTTTTATCATGACCGCGTTGAAGGGGAAACCCCAAAAGGAAGTGGAAGGAATTATGAGAAGCTGATTGGCTAATGTTCAACTCCTTATTCAAGCCACTTCAAAATAAAGACAATTGAAATATCGAATTTCCTAAGGCGAGTAGATCGATCGAGGACGTATGATTTCCTGTTGGAATATTAGTGGCTATCTGATTGGATGTTCTTGGAATTAACCTTTGCTTGTAATGTATACCCCGCCGAAACCCCTGGAAATATGGCAAAAGGGAAGTAAGATGTGCCATTGTTTCAATGACCATTTCCCACAACTTTCATTACATGCACCAGAAAGAAAAATAAAGCTTTTCAAAGTAGTGAATTGATGTCCTTTAAAAGTCTAACGTAGAAAGGCCATGCTTTAAAATTTCAGCGTAGTGAAATGGGAATGGATCCATCTAGTTATCCACATTTAAATCAGATTACAAGCATTCCAAATACGCCAAAAACAGAGTAAGACCTTTCAAATCTTTTTCAAATGAAAAGTAATGAATTGACGTCCGTTGAAGGTCTAAAGTCAGAATGGTTATGTAGTAAAATTAAGCTTAGGGAAAATGGGAATGGATCCATCTAGACATCAACACTTAAATTAGATTATCAGCATTCACAATGGTTGTTTGGAAGGAGGGGTGTCAACTTGACCGGAAGAGGTCTTCCGTGAATGTGTGGTTTATGTTTAGCATATTGCATTGGTATACAATATTTGTTACCAAGAGTTCAAGGGTGCAAATATCACAAGTACTGGGTAACCGGTTATATGGGGATAAATAAAATCACAACACACAAAGAACGCTAAAGAAAAACTGCCCTTTTATATAAAATAATCACATTTCGGAGACCCAGGAACAAATACATGTAGAGTAAAAGCCCAACCAAAAAATATTGAAAGAATAACAGTTATTTACTTAATTTTCTCCTTCATTTTTCATGCTTTTCATCTTTCTCGGTCAATGCCCTAACTATGTATGGGTCACCGAGGGGGCATACCTTCCATTACATGACAGTTTAACTTGAAAGCATTGGTCAGTCGTGACAAATAAGAAATAAATCCCATTTGAAGGAGCAGAAAGCCAATTAGACTTGCCCACTATATTTTCAGATGACACAAACTGCAAGCAAACCTGGGAATGAGTTCAGCGAATGACTTTGAGATCTAAAAGCCATTATGAATACTTGAAAAATCATTCCATATTCAACAGAATCAGTAGATCTTCAGTAGAATCCCACAGGTCGGATGCAGCTGGCATTACCTACCATGATGGGCAGATTTAGCATTGACAACACCAGGCTTGGACAATGGCACACAAGCAAAATTGAGAATCCCATCACCATTCTCATTAGTTGTCTTTGCCACAAGTGCCTAATGTTGCATGCTGTTCATCTTGATGAGAGGTTATGAGCGGGCTTATAACCGCAAGAACTTTGGTAATGGCACTCATAATCCAATTTAATTGGATAGTGAAAGTGCACCAAAGTGCATACACAGAAAGTTAAAAACTGAAATATCAGACAACATTATTTTTATTGAAATACAGTCTAAGATGCAGTGCCACAAAAGTGAACTTTCAGATAAACCATCAAAATATTACACTTCCTTGAAACTTAAAAACTGAAATTAATTAAGTTATAAATGAAACATTAAAAATAATTAGCAAATTCAACTCCAGGATGAGGGAGGGAGGGGGGGGGGGGGGGAGATATTGAACTATATGGTAACTATGGGTTTATGTACAAACCAAGATCTCTGCGAGCTCAAGGTACCTGTTATAATAATTATTTAAAATGGTCCTTGTTTACAGCCTACTTTACTGCAGTGCGCAGAGGCGGGTTTTTCAAACATACTTCAATGGCTGTGATTTGCCCAAGATAAGACAATAGTGAGGGAATTCGCCTGTAAAATAGCTAAATGGGTAAAAACTTTCTGAAATAGAAACAGACAAAGATCGTTGAATTTTTTGCACCATTTTCTGACAACAGGCAAGTCATCACTGGCGAATCACCCAGGAGAGGGAGGGTGGGGGGCTAGTGATGAGAAGGTGCAAATGAAGCCAAATCTTAATGCACAAAAAATATGTTGGGCCAAAACTAGATCCCAAAAAAATTGTGATGAACCAAAACAGTTAAATTGAATGATCCAAAACAAACCTAGAAAAATAATGTCAACACTGTATCCATTTTTGTTTATCTAAACAACGTTAGTAGAGCACTGTCATCACCTACAGACATTGATAGAATTCTTTTGCAGAAAAAAAGCAGAATCAGTGGGTAACCTTTAACTTAAACCCCAAAAAATCCCTGCCAAAATATTACTACACAAATATACATGTACTGGGCAAAAAAATTTATAAACCAAAAAAAAAAATATAAAAAAAAAACAAAACAAAATGCAAACACAAAAAAATCCTCTGCACCTCCCCATCAGTTTCAAACCAGGCAGAGTACCCCACCTGGTAAGACAGGGGAATCATAAGTTAACTAGCAAATCATGTTTGTAAAACAATTCTGCATACTACACTGGAATCTTTCTTCCAGTGGTTATGTGTGAATTTCCTTCACAATCAGTAATTATTGTCTTATCGTGGGTGGACCATGAAGGGCAAAACATAGCCAGTGAATCATGCTTGAAAAACACGGGTCTGCACAATACAGTGCAATTGGCTGACCACGAATAAGATGTTTTGCAGGTACCTGTACTAACCTTCCAATTGAGGTGAATATAGCATTGAGCAGTAAAATGCCACAACGTTAATAATAAATAAAATTGCATGTTCATGTCCTAAACTTTCATGAGAGCATAAAGTACCAGTTATATAATTTTATAACAAATGCTTTCCTGGTTTTATGTTTAACATCTGCTGAAGTGTGATCTCTTCTACTTAATCTGTCAAATCAAAGACCTGTTTGCATATGGTATAAGTCGGCCATAATTGAAGGGGTGTTCAGAATATGGCCCTGAGTGACTTTTGATGTAGCGTCAAATTCTCCCTGTGTTTCACAAGTGAATACAAGGCAATTTGTAATGGGAATCTAGCAGTTTATCAGAAGTCACTTAGGGCTTTTTTCCAGGCACCCCTTCAATTATTGTTTAGTGGAAAAAATTGTTAATTTAGCTCAGAATGGGGTGGTGGTGGTAGCATGACAATAGCCCTACAATGATGAAAAAAAAAATTCCAACCATCCACTTTAACCAATGCTATACAGTTAGTTGTTCTTTTGCAAGTTGCGCCACCTATCTTTGAGATTTACTGATGTCCTTCCGTTAAAGTTGTATGCTTTCAGAATTTTGGTCCAGTTTCCCTCACCATAGGCTTTCACTCCTTCTTCTAACCTCTTAGTTTCTTCAGCAGTCCAGAACTTCCTTGTAGCCTTCGCAGGAAGCTTTATATTGAGATGCCTTTTTCTGGCTGGGCTTGAAAGTTCTGTGAAAGATACTTGTATCAAATTGCGACAAAAATTACTATTGTGTATCCTTAAAATCCAAACCTCTATCGGGACAAAATACTGCAGTCAAACAGAACATCAGGTACATAACAATTGATTTGAATTGTCTCTGTAGTAACTAACATTGCAATATGCAGCCTTATAGGTGCAAGTTAGACTCTATTAAAGGGATAGTCAAGCAGGCAAACAACACATGCAAAAATCCTCTCTTGTGTGAAGATGTAAAGCACAGGGGTGTCGTGTCTGCTCCCGTGATCAACTTACTCGACTATCCCTGAGAGAAATTAGGGACTGCTCGAGTAGCCTGTGGGTGAGTGGTTGCATACCAGAGGTAAAGAACAAATATAAAAATTTAAAATTCAAGTGTTAAAAGTGACTGTAGTCACTTTACCTTAGGAGAGGTGTTGACTATAATGATTTCACTGGAAGTTTGACTGTATTATGTTAATGAAATTGATAACCCACAAGGCAAGGAAATGAGAATTGATGTTAATAATAACATCAATGGTAAAGATTACTGTTACATACAAGTAATATTGAGTGTTGCAAAAACAATGGACCATATAGGAAATAAAAACTACCGGTATATATTGTTTTTTTTTATGGTGTCCAATAAACAAGTTGTTTTTAGGGTTAACGGGTTAAAGTTGTTATCAATGTATCATAGCCCCTTGGGACAACATATAAAAAATATGTCATTTTGCACAATATCTGGCAAGCATATTTTTATTTTACACATGACGCCACAAGCTCTGTAGCTTAAATTTTTATTGGTTAAAATAAAGGTTATCCATCCATCAAAGTTCTTTTTGCAAGCCTAATGAATGAGCCTGCAGACCTGTCAAAATCTTTTCTCCACAACCACCTACAGAGAGCTTTTTTTGACGGTGTGTTGCTGTTCATAACCACAATCATCCGCGTGGTCATATAATCATCATCATCATCATTGTCATTGTCAATAAACACCAAAGTCAAATCATCTGGTCACTAGTTGTTGTGCCTACACCCTAAAAAGTGATCTATTTTAAGTAACAATTCGTGTAAGAACTAGGCAATCCTCTATTGTTCTGTGGCATTTCGCTTTCCCCACATACGATTGTTTAGATTTTCTTACTGAGAATGCATCAACCTATGGACAGCACGTTTTTGAAATAAAATGTACTGAAACTTTATTTTAAAGCGATATTTCTTTTGTGTTACAAGATTTTATCCAATCATGAGACTCCAAAACAATGGCCAAGAAAGGCTTCTAATTTTCCCTGTTTCGCGGGCACATAGAAATTTTGCTACATTAAAACTCAGTGAGAATAGTTTTCACTAAAAGGGAATCAATAAGTAAACTAGAGAGAAATAAGTGCGCTACTTGATGAAGTAATAGTAGATTTTCATGTTTTAGCCAATGAGGTGGACGGTTTCAACAATATCACAATTAACACCTTTCTGCATTCCTTGCCGTTGGGTTGCCTAGTTCTTAGTAGGACCATTACTTAATCATTTTGACTTACTGATTGTCTTGTTCTTCATCATTGTTTCATCATCATCATCTGAATCCCAGTCAATTATCTCTGCATCGCTTTGCTCTTCATTAAACCTCCTTTTTGTTGATCCTCTTTCTAAAGGTCTTTTTCCTTTATCTGCTTTTTGTCCACTAGGGCTAAAATTTGTCAGAAGAAAAGGCAAGTCAATATGTAACTCATGCCTTTCATTCACATGATTCTAATGCTTTAGTCTATGATAAAAATAATCTTCTGGTGCAGCCCTTCAAATTAAAGCTTGACAGCAGTACTTTCCTATGTTTATCAGTAAATTGTACAAAATGAAATTTTGGATTTCTCACAATTCATTTTTTGGTTGTTTTGAGGTGAAAGCTGGGATAATATATCACATTACAGTTCAGCAGTCATCATCATCTTAGAATTCATATGAAAATCTTGGGAAAACATTTAAAACTTTTTCATCTATTTTATTTTGATGTCCATTATCTGCCTCTGGGTCCCAGTGGATGGTTTAAAAAAATAAAGACAAAAAATCTGTTACAGAAATGTCAGGAACGAGTTAAATTTTCACTTCAAAAGTTCATGCTATAATCCTAAATAAGGCTTTATAACTGATACATGTATAAGTGAACTTCAGGCTAATGCTGTTAATTGAAATCATTTCAGTTTTTTTTAAACGGTGCAAGAATTCTTAAAAATCTAACCTGTCTGGTATGGCAACTACCGGTTTGCAATGTCTTCTAACGTCAAAGTCATTCATGTTATCATCATTGTCGTCGTCATCATCGTCATCATCATCATTATTTACTCTATTGTCCCCTGCTTTTCCAGCTTTCATATTAGAGTATGCATCTTTTAATCCAGAGCTATGATAGAAATTGAATATTTAAATATTTATGTATTACGTAATGATCTGCATAAGAAGGATAGCGATGAACGGCAATGCACGATGGAATGTCAACTATTTTCATTGTTACAACTAGTGATCTCACTGGCCTAGACTCAAAAACTGCTAAAAAGTTAAGGTTCAAGGTGCATTTTATCTAATATTTTTAAGGTTTCAAGTAATTTGAGACCCAATCGCACAACATGCAATTTTTAAAAGATATTGTATTTGGGGAACTTCATCAAAGAAGCAAAATTATTAGCTATTGTCTTCTGCTATTCTGATTGGTTAAGCACGAACATTTCCTAAAATTTATCGGACGCAAATGGATTTTCTTTATTTTTATAATGAAATATAATTATTAACCATCAGCTCCTCCTCTATTCTTGAAATCAAAGATAATATTCTATGTGGGAAAGAGCCAATGCCGCAGAACAATGAAGTTTGCTATCGTTCTAATGTGGAGCATTACTTAATATAATTTATTTGGTACTTAGGGGTGACTATTGAGTAAAATTTTACTATTGCAATAGTATTGCAATAGTTAGGGTACTATTGCAATATTATGGCAATAGTTGGATCAATTGCGATAGTAAAAAGTTAAAACCAGACTTACAAAGACTCACTTTATCATTCACCATTATGATAATTGTTTTGGCGGGCCATGTGATCTCACTTAGTAGTCCCTCCTCTCGGGAATTTATGTTGTATGACATAAACTGATGGATTGCGTTGTCTCGCCTTATACAATTTATGGCACAAACAGACAATTTTATGTCACTTTATTCATTACATATTTCAATCAAGGATACAATAAGTATAATGCAGATAAATACGTTAGTTTTTTTGCCTACTATTGAAACTGTTGATAGTCAGCCAAACTATCGTGATTGTTATCGATAGTCGATTTTACTATCGATAGCTCGCTATTGCGGCACCAACTATCACAATACTGTATTATCAATGTAACGTTACACCCCTATTGGTACCAGGTGTTAATGTAGCAGATATGTGGATGTTCTTTTAATATTGGCATACTGAGTCTGGTCAAAATACCAGCAAATACAGGACAAGACCAACCGACTAGTACCGGTAGATAATGCAGGAAGAGTGGGACTGAAATTGAATGCAGAAAAATGCAAAGTGATGAGAATGAATGCACGAAGAGAAGACAAAGTAATGATTGAAAGAAAGGAAGTTGAAGACGTCGAAGAGTTTGTATATCTGGGCGCGACTCTGACAAAACAGGGTGGTGTCACAGAAGACATCAAGAAACGTCTAAGCAAGGCACAGGGAGCTTTCTACAACCTTAAGAAGATCTGGAATACAAGGTGTATTGGTCGGAATACAAAAATTAAACTGTTTAAGACCATGGTACGACCAGTGCTAATGTATGGATGTGATGCATGGAAATTAACAGCTGCGGAAGAGAAGAAATTGGATAGATTTCAGTTCACATGCCTAAGGCGGATATTTAGAGTATGGTGGCCACAATGCATGCGAAACGACACAATTTCACAAATAACAGGCGTGGGAAAGATAAGTGACGAAATACGAAGGAGAAGATGGAACTGGATTGGTCATGTGCTTAGAAAGGACAGGAACGATGATTGTATGGTGGCAATGGGGTGGCAACCCAAGGGGAAGAGGAAAGTGGGCCGACCTAAAACCACGTGGAGAAGGACAGTGGAAAGAGAGTGCAGACAAGAAAGGTGAACCATCTGGGCTGAAGCCAGGACCGCAGCAAAAGACAGGGCTGGTTGGAAAACGAAAGTTGCAGCCTTATGCGCCTCATGGCGCGGAGAGAACTAACTAACTAATACCGAGTCTGGTACTTCATATCTCTGTAAAATTTAAATTCTGCAACAATTCAGACAACTTTGCCCGAAATCTGCCTGAAATCTGTAGGTTGACGGTCAGTAAAATGCTGGCCAACAGTTGGCCAACAGTTGGCCAACAAAATGCAGAGAGCACATTCAGTAACAGTTTAATGCCAAGATAGAGGTCCGTTGCTGATTTGTGGGTTATCTGGTTGTTGATTCCTGTGTTATGTAATGGGTCAATTGGTAAGGTAAGACAAAATATCATTCTGTTGTAAAACAACAAGTGTTCTGCAAGTTTTATCTGGTTGTGGAATGTTATTTAAAATGCCTTTCCAGGTGCATGTGTATCTGTCACTAATCTGTCAACAATCTGTCAGCTGACAGTTGGCCGCCAATTATAGATTAATGTGGAGGAGCTGTTCTTCAATTTTACCAAAACAAATACCACATGTATATGAAAGTGATAATTATTTGGTTAAAAGAGTAAAAGATAGATGCATGGACAAGTTTGTAGAAAAGAAAGTGTCCATAGAGAGCAGCTCATGTGGCCACACCACTAGGTCAATACCCATTATATGTCAAAACAGAGAAAAGAAACAAATTATTGTGTCAATAAAGGAGATGCTTCCTAATCTGGTGTTGGGTGTCCTGTGACATTTGTACCAAGTGGAAAGAATCAAGAAAAAAGTTTGTATGTACCATTTCTGCACCATGTTGAAACGTCACAATAGTAACCAGCATTCCCAGCGCATGGCAATCAGGCACAATTCATTCAATCCTGGTGAGCTGAGTGCTTTGAATGTCACTTGTAAATAATCTGAATCGTACGGCTCAATATCTCAATCTCTAGACGTATGCAGTGGCAATGGATGAAGGTTCTTCTCCGGACCAAGTTAGTTGTTGGGTCTCTTTGGAATCAAGCAAGAAGTTATCGGATTTCCCTTGCTCCTAGCACCCTTCTGGTATGTTTTGAGTGCTCTAACTTGATTTTGCTGTGGTTCTCTGCCTTATTTGGGAAGTTTTCACCTAAATACCGATGTCGCTTCTTTGTCGGTGTTCTACGGAGAGATTCGCTGCATTGTCTTGTAGCAATAATTCACTGACCAGCCGTGCCAGGCGAACGCAGATTAATTTAGGCTGCCCATCTATTAAGAACTCAAATGAATCATCCTTTGCATCGTCCCTTGTCTCATTGCAAGGATTAAAATTGGATTTTTGTGACAATTGTGATCTATGTATCTTTTAAACAATAGCTCTACCGTGTAGTTCTCATCATGTTACTATCTGATAGTTGAGCGTTATGAATAAAATTTGTTTGTCTTGACAAAAATAACACGCTTCAATTTTAAAACCTAGTCGGCTTAGAAATTTTGCTTTGTAATTTGTTATTACCGCAGACAAACCCAATATTTTGTAGTTTTTTTTTATTTGCTTGAGTGAGAGCAATGAAAAACAGATCAAAATAACTATTGCAGCTTATACTGTTCACGTATGTGACCTAGCTTGACCTTGAGATTGCTTGCGCATGTTATTATAAATTATGTTACAGCATTGAAAGCACACTACTTTCGTAGAAGAGAGCAAAATATGAAAATGTCTGGGTTGATTTCACAGCAATCAGCCCGGCCCCGGAGAAGAACCCTCGTCCATGCTCAACTGAATGAAAATAAAATTATGCTGAATGTAACTTCTAGACATTGAGATACTGACATGTACTGAGGTGTATGATTTCAGAATTGGAGAAATAACCGAAACGAAATTGCGACAAATATACTATTTATATGTCGGAAAAATCTGAAACCTTTCGTAGTACACAGCAGGGCAGAATTGAAGGATTTTGCCCGATTCCATGGCGATAGCATGAATTTGTTTGATGTCGGCCCGACGTTTTTGCCTTCGTGACATATCTCGTGACATAGCCCCTTTAAACAGTGGCTGACACTGAGGTACTAATTGTAGGTCAAAACGAGTTGCCACTGTATAAGGAGACGCACTATAATCTATGATTACTACTAGTGTAGTATTAAAAGTTGACAGTGAAAGCCCTTACAAAAGGTTTCTTGAAGAAGACTTCAAATTCTTCATGACTTCATCACACCGCTCAACATTCACTGATGCACTGGTCTTTTTGGAACTGGTCGGTTCACCTCTACTTCTAGTAACCTTTGCAAAACAAAAAAAAATTGCATGTAATATAAGATTGTGTTGAGTTCAACAAGACAGTGAAAATTATATTTGAATATCTCAAAATCTTCATTGTGAATCCCTTCATGTTAAAAATTAATATCAATGATGATTATAAATTAATGTTTACACTGACGACTTTTTTTCTAATATAGACTGTCAATTTCCTTGGTTCAAAAGAGATCCAAATTCAATCAATTGAACAACAATATTGTGTTTCCATGATTATGGCCCGTAGCTGGCTGTAAGCTTGAATGTTTTATTTTATTGAAAATATAGGAAGAAAAAAACACCAAAAGCTATGAACACAAAGAAATATTAATATTGAACTAAAGAAACAAAATAACACAAGGATGGAAATTTTGATCTCTCAACTGCCTGCCTTGAAATCAAATTTGATGAATTGTAATCCACTTCCATCCTTGTAATCCTGCAGTTTTTCTCCAAACTACTGCAGGGTTTTCAACAGTTTTGTAAAGTAGCGGACATATTTCTGAAAGCACCGGACGTGGAATGGTACTTTGGTACTTCAGTACTTTGGTATCAAAGTACCGGACGTGGAATGGAAAACGACCGGATGAAACATCTGGCCTGCGGCCTCAAACGAAAACCCCGCTACTGCATCTTTTTTGCTCTATAGAATCTTTTTATTCAATTTAGTTACAAGTATATGTTGTAATTAAAAATAATTTCAATTAAACTAATTTGATTTTCAGTTTTCTTTGTCTTGGGATTATGATAATAAATCTGGGACAAAACAAAATTAAAACTAAAACTACTTTGAAATTATTTTGACTAAAATTCATTTTAAACTACAATAATATACATGACTGTATTTGGTGGCATTTGGCAATATAACATTGAAATGAATAGTAAGCATTTTCATATAAATTATGGCCACCAAAGTCTCTAATCCTCCAGTGTCCAAAATAAGAGGTGTAAAGTACTGTAGAAGTGTGTCAGTAACAGGTGTAGAGAAAACCTGGACAATGGGCTTAACCAACAGTATGTTGCACAGGTCTCTTATTTTGGATACCACAGGATTAGGGGGCTGCTTTTGGTGTTGTAATATCAATATTCTAGAGATTAAGTTTACCTTCCTAATAAATTGTGACCCTCCACGGGAAAAGCGGGCTTAAAAAATTTCACGGTGAGGCTTAAATCACGCTAACAACCGTGAAATGCAATAAAATGATTGGAATTTCCGTGAAATTCCTCTGAATCGGCGTGAACACGGCGTGAAAATAAATCACTCTACCGTGAAATAAATCACGCCGTGAAAATGATTATTCACGCCGTGAAAAACTTCACACCGTGAAATAAACTTCACTCCGTTAAAGAATAAAAATCACGTCGTAAAAAAACCCGCCACTTTTAAAAGAAATTTTTGCTATCAGACCCTCCATAAAGAGGAAAACATCTGGTGTTTATAATAAGTGAACGCTTAAAAAAACCACTCGCAAGCTAAGATCGGGATTCTGCTGAGAAAATGTTAATTACAAGTCAAGATCTCACTACACTTCGCTTCTGAAAAAGTGTGCATGATATAAAAGCAACAGCATTTAGTGGAAGGCCAGCGTCATCCAGTTTCTATTTTGCAAAAACAGCTCAGCGGCATGTGACGTATTACAGAGATCACACAGCCGAGAAGCGGATCACATCCGTACAGAGGTTCTACACATTGCACTTCGCAGTTGTTTCTCAGAAAATAGTGCTATTTTGTTTTTGCTTGTACTGTTGTTGAGTTGAGAGACCCTTGAGAAATCGGGAGCAAACTGCAGTGGACATCACAGCATGCCACTGGCGGAGCAAGATACAGGCTGCTCTGGCGAAGGTGCGTAAATCATGACGGACTCCAGCAACTGAAAAGAAATATTCTGCCTTTGTGAACTCTGGTAATCTAAGAATATACCCATGAAATCCTTGTTCAACAAATACAGAGGAATATTTAAACCAAACTGTTGAAGATAAACAAACAATGGGGTTATTTAAACATCTGTATACTTCACAATTGAACAAACAAAATTAATGTAGTTTTCCGGCTCGAGAACTGCCGCTCAAATCGTGACTTCATGCTTCACTGGGCCAAAAACAATTACATATCAAAAGCCGCGCGAGTCTGAAAAAATATTTCAACATTTCAGTGAATAAAACAGCCGGTGAAATCCATTTTAGAAACCACATTCTTGTTTATTATATGTAATAAACAGAAACAACAGAAACAATCGCAAAATCATCTTTACTGTGTCGCGAGATGTTTATATTCATTTGGCGACACGCAGTCTGGCAATTGGGGACTATTGTCAGACCAAACATTTGTCTGTAAAAGTCAACAAACATGTCGCTATTTGTTTCGAAAAACACATCAAAATGTAAGGAAATCACAGGGTGAACAAATTAATTATTTGCCTTCAATTGCAGCAAGGTCGACAAAGAATTTTCCCGTTAGCTCTTTATCGCATGTTGGAATGTCTCATCATATCTTGCCTCTCGACTTTGTCACGTACTACAGTATTACAGTAATCAGCAAACAATTCCCAGGTTTGTTGCAGTATAAATTATTTACAAAAGCAGTCCTTGAAGAAATGGCGAGGCAATAATCATGTTTGCTTTCCAACAAGGCTGTAAAACCAATAAGGAGAATACGTCTTTTAGGATCTCGGTAATTAAAAAGACATCGTGAAACATGGCTTGTCGAGAGAGGTATTAGAAGCAACCACTTCTCAATAATATTCTGGACACAAAAAATGATCAAAAACAGAAAAAAAACGTTGCTCGAAAAAAATCGCAATACAAACTTCAGACACGACGCAAAAATACGCTAATAACATTACAAGGGTAGGTGACGGTTAATATCTCATCTGAATTTCACAATGTATTAAAAGCTCTTTATCGCCATCACAAAAATTTAATCACTGATCAATTTCACGGCGTGAAACTTATTGTATTCACTGCCATCATTTTCACGGCGTGAATTGATTTCACGCCTTTTAGGATCTATTTCACGTCAAGAGTGAAATGAGTTTGGATTTGAGTGAACACGGCGTGAAAATTTGAATTCACGGCGTGAAAATTTGATTTCACTCTCCGTGACCGTGAATTTTTTTCATGCTCATGGTGAAAATCCATAAGGCCGGTTTTCGCGTGGAGGGTCACCTATAAATAATTATTACATTCTTTACTTTTCAGATGGAATGAAATTTGAAAATGTTTCGGGGAGTAGGACCCCAAATGAACCATTTTATATATGACACATAAAAAAATATATGTAACAGTTATTATTATCAGCAGTAAAAACTATCTGTATGCTATAAGGAACACAGGGTGCCAAGGCATGACCTGTGCTCCAACTAGTGAGACTAGAGTTAAAAAATATTATACAATAAAAGGTAAAGTTAAAATATGTATATGTATATATATAATAAACTAAACAAATTTACTAATTATTATTATTATTATTATTATTATTATTATTATTATTATTATTATTATTACAGAAGAAGCTCTTCTTGAGACCACTCTCGTAAGCGACCAAGCTCTAGTTATGACCACCATTGTGAAACCCTGTTTGAACTGTTACTCAAACTCTGTTGTAATAAAAAGCTCTGGTAAGTGACTGCTCTCGCAAGCAATCATAATGACCTCGACCACTTTTGAGATTATTACCAACTGGTCTTTTCCTTTGTTTTTAAGCTGTGAAAAGGTTTTAATTACGAAACAAAATATTATTGAGCATTTGAGTTACCAGCACTGATCACTCCTTACTACCATTCCCATTGATTATTAATTTAACAAAGTGTTCGACCTGGGTCCACTTTCCACAGCTCTAATAAATACACTATACCTGTCGGAGCTGTCTTGTTGAAGGACTCTTTTCTATGCTGCTGCTGCTAGTGGTGTCTTTAGTATTTCTCCTATTTGTCTTGTTTTTCAGTGCTATAATATCAGGGTGAGTGCCTTCGACAATGCTCATCCAATTTCGTTCAGACTCCTCTGTCTGATCCCAGGCAAAGAAAAGTGCTTTTAATGTTCTTGCATCTATCCTGGAACTACAAAAGAAGATGTATAGCACATAGATTAGTTTACGTGGGAAGTACTGTTGATGAAATGAATTGGTAATTATTAGAAACACAGTCATGATATTAAGAATAAGACATATAACACGTACAACTTTGCAAAATATGTACAATGTCGCTGTTAATTCTGCAATGTCAATAATCCTTCAGACTTCAGTTGACAAACTGTCAGCCTAAAATGTCTTTAAGGTTACAGTGTACCTTCAGGGGTGTCTCCAGTATAACAGCTCTAGCGTCTTAAGATTAGTATAGGTAATAGGATGAGTTGTAGTGATATTTGGTAATAATACCGCAAGTAATATTTCAAAATTGTCCAAAATATCACGAGCCGCTTCGGTGAGTGATATTTTGGACAATTTTGAAATATTACGAGCGGTATTATTACCAAAATATCACGTACAAATCATCCAATTATTTGTTTATAAAATAGGCTCAGAAATTTTTTCAAAAGTGTCATTTATTTCGTTACGGTCAAATGAACACTGCGCCATAGTCAGTGGGAACATTTCACATTGAATGAATGACAGCGCTCCACGGTTGCGCACTGTTCTTGTCAAAAACACAGCTAAATTTAGTTTGCCGAGGGAAAAAAAGCTGAAAGTCGTCTTTAAAAGTTTTTACAGCCTTCCTACTGCCAAAAATGAACCATAATACATGTGAATCGGCGTGTCAAAACGGAGAATCAAAGAAAGGGCTGAAACTAGAGCTTATTTCACTTTGTATTTAACTGTTTTTCTGTACAATTCCAACGGTGGCATCGGCTCCGGCGCTGTACTTTATTGTCACCTGGCAGTTGTGAAAGTGGTTCAAAGAAGAGCTTTTTTTCGCACTTCAGCAAAGAAAACAGCGAGAATCACGTCCAATTCTTGGGCTTCATACTTCAAAACGTCGTCTTCTCGGCCCTTGCTTTTAGCCCACGTTTTCCGGCATTGACCCGCGTATTTGTGGTTTTTTTCGTATTTTTTTTTTTGCTTTTTTAGCCAGTTGTTCAATTTCGTCACTCAAAACTTCAGGAAATCTGTCCGCCATTTTTTTGAAAAGACAAAAAATGTAAAAATGTCGCTTGGTAGTCATAGCAACCGTGTTATACCACTGCATCATTGCTGAAATACTTTGAAATACCACTATTACGTCAGAATAGTTCTGTCATCAGCCAATCAAATGTCCCAAATTTCTGAGCCTATATTATAACACTTAATATACCTAAACCCAGATATCAAATTAAAGCTTATAGAGCTGGCTATCTAAATATGGAAACCATTTGGTAATAAAGTTAATTGTCAAATTTTTTACGACGTCTAAATTCGAACGTCCGAATCAGCTTTAAAACACTAACTCAAAGCGATTATTGTATTTTGCTAATTTGATTTGTTCTCGGGTTTCCGGACACGAAGTGCTAAAAAAACGTGTCGGAGATTTCCCATATTCAATTGCAGTGAAAAGTTACAGAATATTTTCAAAAAAGGGAGAAAAAAAATTGGAATGATCACATGGAAATGGTTCTTGACGAAAAAGTTTTCGGAATTAAGAAATTCGACGACTTGTTTTTGTTGATTATATGTTAGCCTAGCTTCTGTCCAAATTTGAGGAAATTCGAACAAATTCCCTTTGGGTTGTAGCTCTTTAAAGTGTCCCCAACAAGCGAAAAATTAACTTTGAGAAAACAGCGCTTAAAAAAACATATCGCTTCATAAACAAACTCCGCCCACAAAAGTTATACCGTCACTTCTCCGTCAATTTTCACTATTTTGGATAATTTTTTTTTGGATGAAAGTTCATTCTGTAAACTTTAGTTTGACGCCAAAAAAAAATTTCAATAAATTTTCAATCTGAAGGTACACTGTAACCTTAAGCCAAAAGGTGGCCAACAGTTTACATTTAAAAAAAATGCAAAATAATGTAAATGAATGTTGGGATGGATTGCTTATGCAAATATCAAGAAACCTGTCATTCTTGCATGGCAAGTGTGTGAAACTATGAATTAATCAAATCAAAGTTTGATTGTGGCTTCTTTTTTCTTGTAGAGCAAGTTTTTGAAACACATTCTGTATTGAAATTAAACTTGCCAGTTAATTCACTTAATTGGAAGGAATGCTTGAACTGAGCCGTCTATCATACTTAATTTAGTTTTTGAGGATTTGCGGTCAAAATGCCCCCAAGACAAAACAACCCAGAGACAAAATGCCCCCATAAGGAACCCCAAGATAAAAGGTTGGTATATATGAAGATTATTATTCTAAATTATGGCTGAAAATGTTCATGTTTTAGCAGTTTTGTCTAACATGACATTTCTAAAACATTTCCGTGATCTTCTGTTTATAGAGGTGTTGTGTCTTCCATTAGGGTGCATTATGGCTATGATGGGGGTAAGAATATGATGGGGGGCGTAACATCTTACATGGGGGCATTTTGTCAGTGTATTTTTAACCGGTTACCATTTTTGGGTAGCTCACTTGGTTTATTATTTCTGCTATAAGAACTGAGCAGCCATGCATGACCCCAAATTTCACCTGCCTATGTCAGTGTTGTCAAGGAGATTTCTTCCCCATGATTTCCCAGAAATGTTTCTTCAGTTTGGCTTTAAACTAGTGAAAATCAAATCAAAATAATCTAGACTGGATTTTTTTCTGAGGTTTTATAAAATTTTCTGCAGGGTAATTTTGTCTACATTGGAAATAAAACACAAGATTTCACACTGACTTTTAATACCTCTCTTTGTTTGAATCCTCTAAAAATGGAGCCTATAAAACAACAACATTACAACTAATGTAAAATTGTAATCAAAGGTAAAACAAGATTGTCATAGCAACCAGTCGCACCAGGCTAATTTTCAAGATTGTTTAATACTATTATTAACCAGTGCAACCTTCTTGTTTTCATCTTATTAGTTTTTTGTTATACTGTTTTTCTTTATACATTTTTGTTAAATCCGTTTTACAATGTATTTTTTATCTTGTGTATTTGTTCGATTTGTTTTGTATTTAGTTTTGTGATTGTACAGTGTTATAAACATTCATAAAAATCCACTCCCTGCAAATAGGAATTCATTGAGTCATGTTGCAGTCTTGTGGCATCCGACCACTTTGGCGACTCTGACCGCTTGTGCAACTCGCTTGCATTTTAGCACTAGTGTGCACTATCAACAGTGCTGCATTATTTAACCCTCTAATCCCCAATATCAAAGTAGAAATTCTCCTTTCTTGTCCCCATACATTTCTTATAGGCCTAGTGTGGAGAGCTTGTTAAAATACTTTCTGAATGATAAAGCATTATTTAACATAACAAGGAGGCAATTGATGCTCGTCACTATTGAGACTTAAGAAGGTTAAATTCTAAGCCAAACAAAGACCAAGGGATGAAAAGTATTTTACCATGAAGCATAACAAAACTGTATTCATTTGATAAAACTAATAAATTACTTCATGAATAATGTGTCACCTCTTCTAAGACTGGGATTTCAAACTTTTTCCATGCTGGTGTAAAAAACTGCTGTACTCTGTTGAGAAATCTGTCATATGTGTGTTTTCTTAAGAATGCTTCCTTCCATGTGTCATTTTCAGACTGAAATAATTCCCTGATGTCATCTTGATATTCCTGAAATTCCTCAGACATATTAAAAAACTAACTCACTTGAGTAGGAAACCATTATGAATGTGAATAATATGAAAATCATATAATTATTTGAACTACGGATAAACATGAGTGAAACCATTTTTATGCAAAGAATGTTTTCAGTTTTTACAACTTGAGTTATGAATCCATTATCGTCATTTCTAAACACCAAGTGGAGAGAAACAAAAACACTGTCCAAAAGTGTATTCATTGCAAATAGGCTAATCAGCTTTATTTTCTTTTAATTACTGGTGTCACGTTACCTTGACTCTCTATAAGCCGGACAGTTGGGGCTGGTCCCGACAGTGTCCGTCTTAGAAAGAGTTGACTGTATACTTCTATGTTTGTCAAATTAAGGTGGCTCACTAGAGTATTAGCAGCCTTATTATGTCCCAGCTGGAGTATTAACAAAAGCACGTCCTACAAAAGCACGTCCTACACTAACTAAATAATTATGTAATTTTCTTGTCCTGTAATTTTTTCATAAGATTTGCCAATGAGCTGAGCATACCATAATATTTACCTATATCAATTGTAACTTTTTGGTTGAGACTGTTGCTGTGGTAACACAGATCTTGAAGTGCAAGAAGCACTTACTGCCTACTTGTGCCCCTCTAACCACTTCTTCTGTGCTATTTTTTTGGCAGTAATATAGTACACTTACTCTGCCTAATAGAATTGTTCTCAACATTTTAGAAAATGCTGTAAGATCCTATAAATACACGTACCTCATCATCACCATTGTCATTGTACAATGCAGAATATAAATTTTCAGCATCTTTTATTCCTCCATGTCTGAAGTGTGAGAGGACAATCTGTAATTACAAAGGAAATAAATCCTAAAGGTTACTAGTTTTAGTGACAACTAAGAGGTAAGATTTAACGACAACTTATTTTTAGTAACATTTAATTCAATAAATACCGGTAATATGGAGCTTACCTGTAGCTTCAGAGTACTTCTCATGTGGACCTTCTCCACATTAGAGAATGGATATATTCCCGCTATCTTATCAAAAAACTTCAAACAGCTGCAACCAAGTAATCTTGATTCGTTTTCATCTTCAGAAGAGCTAGAACAAGAGCTTTCCTGGCTACAATGAACATCCACTGGCTGACATTGATGCAATCCAATGATAAATCTGATGCATTGTAGCTTGGTTAACAATTCTTGGTCTATATCAAATGGTTTATTTTCCAGATAATCTGAAAGACAGACATGCCAGGGTTGTCACTAATTTTTGAAGTAGCAAGGGAAATGGAAAAAGTAGCTGGAAAATAAAAGACAGTTCTATTACATTATGCCATTGCCCTTTTAATACAAAATGTAGCAAATTTGATCTTTTTCCAGTTACATCATTGTACAGCTTTCGTTTTTACAACTTTTATCGTTATACATTTGTAGCTTTCAGTTTTAGCATAGTATCTACTTGCACAAGGTACAGGATGCAACTTATAGTGCGTGTATTATGGTATAAAACACAACGCAACTTTATTCCTCGCGAAGCGAGGGCCGAAGGCCCGAGCGTAGCGAGGTTAATAAATTTGGCGGCCGAAGGCCGCTCGGGTGCTCGGGTCTCGGCAGCTGAGCCGCGCGCAATCGAGCGAAAAGTTTATATATATATATATATATATATATATACTGAAGATGTCGTGCAGTTGCCTAGCAACAAAAGTCGCGACCGCTGACAATGGCGCGCTCTCATGTATATTCATGGTGGCGGCCGGGCTGACAGTTTACTCATCATCGTGAAAAAGTGTTTACTCTCGGTGCAGGGGGGTTGGGGGGTTGGAAGCCTATCCCATAATGTCTCATCACGTGACCTCGCATTTGCCACTGATCGCCGAGGCAAGCAGTGGCTGTCAAGACACCCTTTTCAAGGCCTCTTGTCTGTCGGTCTTGTTTTGTCAGGATTTGCAATGTCAAGAAAACTTCTCTTGCAACGAACAGATACATGCTTTCGAAAATTTGTTTGAAGGATGACACGACAAACGAAATTTGCGCGCGCTTGAACGCGTAAGCATCCAACTGCTTGTCCACGCATATGACGACACTCTTGCACTGTGTTAACCAAATAAGTCCTCTAAAAAACTGAAAACCTTTGGGAAAAAAGTTCTTCTCTTAATAGCTATTTGTTTTATCCACGGTTTTAGCTAGACACAGTAGTTCTGATGTCAACGACAGGAAAAACTGTAACTGACGCGTACAGCTAGCTTGTACGCGCGATATAGCGCGCGCATATATTTAATTTTGCTGCGTGTTTTGTACTGATTTGAGCTTTCAGCACTGATGCATTTACCAAGATTCTTTTCCGCTATTCTTTGTTCAAGACGGCTTTTGGAAATACAATGTAACCCTTTTTATACTCATTTACTTGAACTTGCTTCGGTCTAAATTCGTTTTATTCCTCAAAGAATTTTCATATTCAACTCTGCAAACGTGCGCGAATTTCCTAAATCAGCTCGCCGTCAATTCAAAGCATTGACTGAAAGTACCCAGACTTGATGGTTTTATTCAGCTTGAAAAACCTGGAAGGATCTGGAGGGATCTGATGTTTTAAGTCGTTATGATATTAAGGAATACGTTATTAATGTTAAAATGCTAGTGATGCTTCGATTAAGAAGGAGGTACAACTGCACTTTCCTGGTATTTTCGGGGATGATCGCCATTTTCCTGCGAGCGGAAAATGATATTTTCTAAGGACGAGAAACGAGGATTAAACTTAGAAATATAAATGAAATTCTTGCATTGTAGTTCTTTTCTGTTACTAACGAACTATTTCTCTGATTCCCAAGTCTCCCATAATTAAAACCATAAAATGAGACTACCGGCAAAATCACCGTTTATTCGCTTCAAATGTCGCCGGTAACTCGTTGCGTTGCATCATGGCATAGGCTTCCAACCCCCCCTGCTCTCGGTGAAACACGACCAATTTCTGATGCAAATGAGAAAGAACAGCAAATACAACAACGCTGGATTGAACAAGTAGCTTGACATCCTTTCTCGAGAAGATTAACCACCGAAACTCCGCTGGAGCGAGAACGGCGACTTGAAATTCAACGCGATCGAGCAACGAAGAAACAACGACAGCATCGATTACAAAGACTTCGAACAGCCTGACCAAATGCCTCCATTAGAATTCTGAACGAAACCGATCAGAAGAGGCGACACCGACTGGAATGATTTTATAGACGCAACGAGAGCAAACACTGATTACAGGAAAGGCTCAAAGAAGAAGAACGATTAAGAAACGATTAAGAAATCTAACTCAAATCACCGCACTTTAATCCGCTCTTTAATGCTCTTCAATCGAAACAACCTACATTTAAAGGCAAGTAATCTTAAGCTTATATACAACCCTCCATAAATTATCCTTTAATCTACCTTTTGCAAAAAAAAAAAAGATTTCAAGTAGCTGAACAACTGACAGGCAGATCATAAGAGGATTTTTTTTAATATAAAAAATTAGTACTCAAACACTGGAAACTATGTCTTAGTACATGCTGCAAATTGATCATTATTGATTTTCTCGCAGACATTGCTTATGATATTTGCAAAAAATATGTTGCTTCATCTTGAATATTCATGTTTAACTTTTGTAATCAATTTCGTAATTCTCATTACCTGTATCCTATTAACTCCTGCAATCTCAACCATTCAAGCGAATAGTGAATTGAATTAGCAATTATTTGATACACAGTACATAGAACAACAGCTACAGAAGTATGTAAAGGGAACAGGTTAATTTTGGGAGATAGCACTCACAAACTTCAAAAAGGCCCACATCGCTAAAATTTTGCAGTGCATCCTCCCCCGAGCTTCGCGAGGTTCTGCGAGACACGTATTTCTAGTATAAGCTTGTAATAAATGATGCTAATACTACAAGCTTAAGACATTAAAGAAGTAGCTTATCATATACCATTAGAGTAAACGTTATACTCCTAATTACCTTGCACAGCATCTTTCCAACAGCCAGAAAAAGAACGCTTGTCTCTAAATTCCTTCCAAAGTTGATAAATACAATAATCTAAGAACCACTCCGAGGTGATTTCAAACAAACTTCTCGAGCACGATTTGCCCGCCATTTTCTATTTTTACTGGCACCCAGGTTCCCCCAGGCTTACCATTCGCCTCCTAGGTTGGTGTATCCCTGATCATAATGTATGGTACTTCATGTATCCCTTATTGTAATGTATTTAGATATATTGCAGTGTAATTTAGGGTCGGATTACAGTATCTAGGGTTGAAGCACTGATTTTAGAATTTAGGGTTAAGCACTGATTCCAGTATTTCCAGTGTATCGAAAGGGTTAGTTCTTATATATGGTCTGGGCTAGCAGCATATTATCTTATATCCCTTAAAAATTACAGTTTCCGGCAGCTAGTCCTCGGTGGTGTAGTGGATAGTGTGCATGGAGTAGATCATTCGGCCCGGGTTCGATTCCCCATTCTGCTGTTTTTATCTTCTTTTTCTACTGAAATAAAAACTAAGTGTTTAAATACAAAATAATAAGGGATACACCAAGTACATACCATTCGCCTTGGCGACGAGCCGCTGGCCAAGAAGCCTGAGGACTCTGGGTACTAGATGGAAGGAAGGAGTGCAGATGTGCATGACTTACCGAGTTTGCCTGTACATAAAAGTTTCGTTACATAAAAAATGAGCAGAGCATTAAGTAAATATCGCGGGACACTAGTTGGGGCTTTGGTCGGAGATTGCCTTGGATCATACTACGAAGGTGTATCTAGTAGTACCATTCCATGGGGAGAAGTCACCAACTACACAATGACAAGAATAAAAGACAACAAAGAAGCTATTCCTTACACGGACGATTCAGCGATGACTCGAGCCATTTGCAGGTCTTTAACAGAACAAAACACATATGACAACCGCAGCATGGCCCATGAGTTTGTGGAAGAGTTTTTCAAGGATCGTCTCCGCGGGTACGGACAAGCTGTGGGGATGGTGTTCCAGCGGTTACGGGACGAGGATCCCGAGGATGTCACCCTTCCAGCCCGCCACCAGTTTGATGGGCAGGGCTCCTATGGTAACGGTGCAGCTATGCGGATTTCACCTCTGGCACTTTTCAGTCGAAATTCTACAGAGGTTCAAGAGGTGAGATTTGCGGGCAAGCTTCTGTTGTGAATGAAAATGCAGGGGCGCGCGGATATTGACAGGGGGATTGATTTGGTCTGGGTGTCTAAACACCCCCTGAATAAACCCCAATCCAGCTCCAAAAATATTTTTGTATAACCCCATACATTAATATATCTAGGTATGCCCTATTCTTTTTTTTTTTTCGTGTTGTTCTATTGTTTCAGTTTTAAGAATGTTACATGTATGCATAACTAATTGGGGTTATATCCACCAATTGGTTTGACCTGTGAGAAATGAAAGAAAAATCCTGTGTCATGTGTTTCCTGAAGAATATTTTGATTTTGTTTGTTTGTTTCTGGATATGCATCTGGAATGTGAAGTAAGGTACAATAGCATGCTGTAACATGAATGTGAACAATTGAGTATTTCTTGGAGTTGCAGAAACCATTCAAAGGGGACAGACCGCAAATAAATGTGGCTACTAAATATATCTGAATTTCCTAACTGTTCATCAGTAGGATGCCCAAAATGCGTGCAATTCCACAATTGGTTTCGGCTCCATTAAATCCTATACCAATTGCAGAACATTTTAGGAGGAGCCACCCACAGTGTGAGCACAGTTACTGACAAGACATATCAGTAAGGAAAACAACGCAAAATAAATGTAGTACGTTAAATAACGAACTAAGCACACACATCAACTAAATAAGCTAAGCACACGCACGACTCAAGGAAAATGGCGCGCGCGCACCTGCATTAACCTGAATAGAAGCAATATAGAAATTAAATAGGGGCGCTAGAATAATATAAAGGATACGGCGGTGTTTCTCAATTCTGGATTGCTAGTTTAATTTCTCGTAGTGTAGTGCCATATTTCTCAATGATAGCACTGTGGCGTTTGAAGAATTTAGTAAATGATTTATGAAGGAGTGAAGATTTGAACCCTTGGTGAAGGAGACGTGATGAAAGTTGGCGAAGTCTATGCATAAAATCCAACTTCGATGTGCAAATTCTAGCATATCTTACCAATTGAGATATATAAACACCATAAGCCGGATTGGCTGGAATGTTGCTGTCCATATGAGGGAAATTGACAATCCGAAATGAGAAGTCATCCCTCTTGTCGTAGACACTGAGATGGAAAGGTGTGTTGCTGTCACCATTCTTGAGTCTCATGTCCAGATAACACACCTCATTTGATGTTGTTGTGTAGCTAAATAAATTATCAAATTATTGTGTTGTGGTGTGGGTATTGTTTATTGTCTTGTTTTGAATCTTTTGTTTTATATCATTTGGTGATCACAACTTCTGCAACACCAAGACACTGCCAAAACAAATTGATGATCACTACATGGGATCAATATTTGTGTTGATGCTTACTTGGGGGCGATGCTTATTTATGGGCAGTGCTTTTTCAAATAAGTCTGTAAATACATGGTAGAACTAGCATATGTCAGGAATGAGAAAACATTACATGTACCTAACTGGTCACTAAATTATATTCACAATCAAATTTTCACAACAAATGAAAGTCAGTAAAGTCAAGTGATATTTTGTGCTTGATAACAGGTGTCTCTTTTTTTTTGTAAATGCAGTTTGCCAGCAAGAATGCTCTGATCACACATGCTCATATCAGTGGTGTTAACGGTGCTATTTTGCAAGCAGTGGCAGTGTTTAAAGCTCTGCATCTTGAACCACCAAATCTTGAACCACACAGTTTTATTGATCAGCTTGTTGAAGTGGCAGAAAAACTTGAGCAAACAACTAGTAGTGATAAAAGCAAAAAAAGGTAAGTTGTTAGAGTCTGCTGCACACCACCTTCTTTCCACACCAATTTCCTTCCATCTACATGTATCAGCTGTGAACGTTTCTCGGTAATTCCGCTGACCAGTGAATGAGGCTTGCACATATATTTTTCCTGTGTCAAATGTGATACTGGTCATGGTCACCTGCCTTGTCCATGGGGACGGTGTTGGAGAGAGGGGAGGGTGGGGAGTTGGATGTAGTGGGTGGGGGAGGGGGGTGGGGGGCAAAATGCTTAGGAGAGGGGAGGGTCTGAAGGTTATTTGATATTCCCGAGTTGGCTCATAGGAGCCTTTGATTAAACACGACATCCAATTTGCTCAGGATTGGTTTGTGTTTCATGTGGTCACAGGGAATTGGCCCACAAACAGGATACACAAGTGCCATGGACTTGTCATTTAAATTCAAACCAATTTGAACTTTTGGCACAGATCATATTAAAGTGTTTAATTAATTTTGGTCCTTGTAAAATAATTTTCAATGATGAAAATGAATAGCTCACACAAAGGGACTTAGCTGAGTGGGAAGAATACTGGGGATACATACCAGAGACAGATCCCTTCAGATACCATGTGGGCCAACATTCCAGTACCATTACTATAATTTTAAAAATATTGTCATATCACTGAAATGTAGTCACATTTGTTGACACTTTCTTTGTGTATGTGTGTGTGTTAAGTCTATTTTTCATTTGATATTTACTCAAAAAATGTTATTTCTTTAATTTACTAGTGATCACACTGGCATTACTTCACAACCAGCAAATACTTTCTCATATGTTGAGAAAATCAAAGAAATGAAAGAACTGCTTGGTGAAGGCAAAGCGCTGGAACCTGAGATTGTTGTAAACAAATTTGGTAATGGAATAAAGGCACAGGAAGCCGTTCCTGCTGCAATATTTTCATTCCTTCACAAGGGGAAAATATCATTTGATGAGTCAGTCAACTATGCTATATCCTTAGGGGGAGATACAGACACGATTGCTAGCATGACAGGAGCTATCAGTGGGGCATACTGGGGACTTGATAAGATTCCTTTGCTGTGGCAGAACAAATGCGAGGCTGTGGATGAAGCTATTGAGTTTGCGGACAAAATTCACAAACTGTACCAACATAGAACTGAAAGTGTGTGACTAGATTAGAACAATGATAATTATTAGTATATACTGAAACAGTGGATAGCATTGTTGGCGTGCTCTGATCGGCTACTGAAACTTGGAATAGCAAGTGCTATTAACCTCCCAGCAATTTGCGCGCGAAAATTGTAATCGTTGACAGGAATAAATGAGTTAAAAAGCATCATTTTCGTTATATTATCTCACTGTTTCAGTATATACTAAAACAACTATTCACCTCAGTGTAGGTGGGTAGTGGTGGATATTTACCGAGCCTCATCGCAGCTCGGTAAATATCCACCACTACCCACCTCCACTTTGGTGAATAGTTGTTAATTGTCGAAATTGTTCAAATGTGTGTAAGGAGATCAATCTCTAGACTAGTCTTTCTTTATCATTTTCAAAAGGATTTTCAATGATACATCTAGTATCTACTCCCATGACTTGAAGAAATTCTACGATAAACTTGCATGTTCCTAGAGCAAAGTTATAAGTTAGTAGTATAAGTATAAGTTATAATGCAGCCTTCTGTCTACAGAGGGTACGTCCTCTGGAATAAAATCCCTGCAAAGGCAAGAGAACATACAAGTCTAAAATTAATGTATTTAAGTCTTGCCTGGCAAATAAAATAATTTTTAATAAACAGTGTTGTTAGTAAACTTATTTTTTTTAATACGATTAAACTTAGGATTATGATAGTTAGGAATAAGTAAAACATTTTAAATAGTTATCGTAAATTTATTGTAATATACTTCATTGTGGAAAGATTTTGTCGACTTATTGTTGTGCTACGCTTAGCACTCAACAAAGAGAAAAGGCTTCATTTTGAAAGAACATTTGTCACCGTATGTACCGGTAAGCATGGAATAAGGCACTGATTAGGAACCCTTACCATTCCTAAGAAAAGAACAGTCTTGGTTAGTTTTGTCTTTAATGTTAAAAGGCGCTATATTAAGTGAATAAATTATTATTATTATTATTATCATGTGCAAATAAGGTAATAAATAATCGTGGTATAATAATAATGAAATAAATAACACAAAGACAGTATTCTTAAATAACTGTTAATTAGGAGTACCAGTAATAGTGAACACTTTAAAAGGTCAGGATTTTGCAAATAAATTATGTAGATATTGTTATTTATTTCATTATTATTATACCACAATTATTTATTACCTTATTTGCACGTGATAATAATAACAATAATAATAATTATTTATTCACTTAATATAGCACCTTTTAACATTAAAATGATCAAAAGCGCTTTACACAAATTTTATACTAATTATAATGTAATCCTAATTAATACTAATTTAATACTAATTTTACACAAGTTTTATACTAATACATATACACACACACACACACACACATATTTATTTATTCATTTATTTTTTTACTTTGCACTGGAATTTGCTAGATGTCCTTATAGGATTTTGCAAATAAATTATGTAGATAGATGTAGCACCTGGGGGCTTCTCCCATATGTCAGCAAAATAGGTATGTCCCACAGGGTAGGGTATGGTTTTTGAGGTGCTCATTCCTTAAATAAAGTATTCTTATTGGTATTGGGATCCATGGTTACGGTCCTTTACTTTGTATAAGGTAAATTACAGTACCTAAATACCCAGCTAAACGAGAAATATATGGTTATGATGGCGTATTAATGAAAATAGGCTCAGTCTAGTATTTTATTTATTAACCCTATTCAGACTGGGGGGGGGGGGGGCTTTTCGAACCCCCCCCCCTCCAGTAAAATTGTGATAACTCTTACACCGAAATAGCGATGAGGCTGAAATTTTCTGACTTTTCCTAAAATTTATCTAGGGACATTTTGGTATCCATAACATGTCAGTGTGATTAACCATGTTGCCATGGCAACCGGTTTTTGACACAGGTTTTCAAAATATTAAAATATGGTGAATTTTTTATTTTAAGATCTTGTTCTTTGACTTATAGTGCATTTTCTTGTTAGAATAGTTATTTCTTGGGAGTAGTTCTTGAAAGACAGCAAAAATTTTTAACATCAAATATTTGGTGGGGAGGGGTAAGTAAATTTTTGTTCTCTTTTACTTATACACAAACATTTTGTACTATTTATTAAATAACGCTTCTAAGTTCATTGTTTGGATAATAAACATTAGTTTGGTACGTGTTTTATACATTCTGATCCTTTTCTCTTTTAGATATTTTTTAAATTTGAATTTAAACAAAAAAAAAGGAAATCCAAGATGGCGGATCCAAGATGGCGGGCAATAATTTCAAAATATAGTTTTATCGCCTTTTTTTGCTTTTTCTCGCTTTACAAGTATGTCCTTGTTTGTATTTATTATGTTTTAATATTAAAGAGATGATTTTACAGTTATATTTGATATTTGAAGTATCTGGATGGAAAAATTTCAAAGAAACGTCGGAAAAACAAAAATGACGTCATCGTGACGTCATAATTGGGTATGGCAGGTCAAAACTGGGTGTGAGGTTTCCTTGTATGGAAGTGAACATTGTGTGAAAATTTCATGGTCCTAGCCTTACTGGTTCCAGAGATATAAAGGGGGGGTCCGAGGAGGCCCCCCCCCCAGTCACAGATTGCCTAAAAAAGCCCAGTCTGAATAGGGTTAAAATAAATGCAGGAAAATGAACCATAACCCGCATCCAGAATGTAATTTGCAATACAATAACAGATGTTTACCACCTCTGATTATCGCAAAATAACGATATGCGCAGAATAGTGTATAAATAATAAGAAACAATAAGTAGAAGAAGAAGAAGTACATCTTACCCAAACAAAATATCTGTCAGAATCTCACTACACCCTCCCCCCCCCCCCTGTAAACTATTCGCGGGATCTGCTACTCTCGAAAATTAAAGCTTTTTACAAAGAGGGACAAGTATGCAGCTTAGTTAACATTTGCATCTCATTTACAGTGCCAGATCAATCAATAATAAGTACTTTCTTGGAAATAGCTTTTGTGATAAACATTAACGATAAAAAGTCACGACGTTTTCGACCTTTTTCAAGTGAAAGTAGGATACAAAATTAGCGTAACTATATTATTAACAGTTAAGAATGTCACGGACGCTAAATATGATAAAATATGCCAACAATAAGTGATAAAAAGGGGCATGAAACAATGAAAACAATAATAAATAGAAAAAAATACTCATAGTCTAAACAAATAATTTGGAGCGAATTGAATCGCACTGTTTGTTTAGCGTTGGCTTCAGTTCTTTGATAAAAAGCATTTCAAAATTTGTTCTGGCACTTCTTAAAATCTTAAAGCTTCGCGCGACGTAATCTGGGTCCATATATGCCAGATACCACGCAGCTCTTAACAACCTCTCATGCTGCTCTCTGAGCGGGGTTGTAGCTGTCCAAACGATGTCTGTGATTGGCGAACGATACAATTGATATATCACTTGAACAATGCCCCTATCCCTAATCCCTATCCCAGCAGGACAAATCTATTGTTTTCTTAGCGAATCACAGACATCGTTTGGACAAGTGCGGGTGTTCATCAATACGTTGATGTGGGTGTCGGCATGTGTAACCAACATAACCTGCATCGCACAGATCAATCGGCCATTTGATATAAAACAAATTCAGTAAAATGCGCCGTTTGACCCATTGTAAACCGTCTGTGATGGGCCACAATCCTCGTACCATTTGTAGCGTCATCACTTTTTACGTCAAAAGATGTTTTTGATGCTCAAATAAGAGCAATCCTCTAAATTAGGCCAGAGAAATACGCAAGAAACCCAGTACATTTGACTACCAATTGCCACTTATAAAATATTTTCACTTTATCCAGATTTACGTGGACTTTTCCTGTCCAAATGACCAGTGAAAGGCTAACACAATAAGGAAAAGAGGGAGAAAATAGAGAAAAAGAGGAGAAGAAAACTCTAAATTGTACTTTGTGCACATGCCCGAAACGAAAAAGCGACTGAAGCACTAACCCTTGAAAAGAAAGGACGTTTTAGTTTTCATGAAGTAAACAACGTTTCGGCCAGTTTTGTTGCAATTTTGCCAGACAGTGGTCAAAAAATCGTCATATGTGGCTTCAAATTGCCGTTTTTCGCTAAAACTCTAGGAGTCAGTGAATGGGTTAAACAGATAACAATGATCGAAGAAAACTAAAATATAATTAGAGCAAAATGCTCCCTTATATCTCTGCTCCCATACACAGGAAAAAATACCTGATTCCCATTTTGGGATTTTTTTAGGGTATTTACAGAAAACTAACAAAATTCCCAAATTTGGCAAAGTGAGACAAGTCCCAACCTGGGAATTCCCAACCACGTTCCCTGGTTGGGAATTTGGGATTTATATGGGTATTTTTTAAATACCCTAAAATGTCCAAAAATGGGAACCTGGTATTTTTTCCTGTGCTATCCCTCCTATTAGGGTTAAGTTCCTGGGAGAAGAGTCTCTGGAGAGCCCCATCAACACCAGTCCACCGGCACGAGGGAGCTCCGGCGGATTAGCAACTTACGCGAATAGTTTTATTAGAGGTGACCGTATTAATTATATAAACTTTAGTGTTTTATAGGGATTTTCAATTTCGTACCCAGAGTCCTCAGGCTATTTGATCAGCGTGTCGTCTCGGGAGGAAGTGAAATTCGACAACTTTTCTTTTTGACCACCGTAAGGCGATTCAAAAGCTGACGTTTCGAGCGCTAGCCCTTCGTTAGATCGGATTAGCTCTATATCACTGGCATTAACGAAGAATAGGGACGGGAGGGAGAAGCTGGGAGAGTATGATGCTTACTGAAGAGCTCTCTTTCTTTCCACTGGGCGCGCTGATGACACCAATCCAAATCCATCCAGAACGGAAAAGAGAACACTGCGGACTATGTCAACCATATTGCGATGACGCCAAAAAAAATGCACTGTATTGATGCGTAATAACCCTATTACCCAGTTGGGGAGAAGGAAGTGCGTGATAATTGAGGCGCAATGAGGTACAACTGGGGGGGGGGGGGGGGTGTTTCCATAGTGCACTTTCATTAATCGATGAGCTTTGATTGCCAGGAGTGCATAACAGTAGAGTGGCGAGAAAAGTGGAGAGGCTGGTCAGCGGGACACCCAGCAAGCATTCCTCTCAAACAAGCTCCGGAAAATTGTGGCACGTATCAGTCTTGGCAAACCAAATAAAATGACGAATGAACAATACAATAGCATAAACGAAATCACTAGCGAGCACACGTAATCAGTTTACTCTCGCCATTTCAAATTTATCTTTATTTTACCTTGTAATTCAGATATTGTCTACAAGAGCTCTGCTCTGTTGGATAGACGATCATTTTACAGGAACAAGCATGTTTATAATTATTCACTATTTATGTGGAAATCTTCAGAAACAGAAGATAAAAATATAGCTGTTAGTCTTTTGCTTAATGTCTTAAACTAATAATAAAGCCGAAAACCTGAGAAAGAAATGATTTCCTTTTCAATATTTATAAAGAAGAGTGATCGAGTTTGTCAAGACTTACTATATACACCTTCTTTCTTTTTCTATCTTATAATTAACCAATTGAGAAGTATGCAATGCAATAATAAAAGGGACCCGATATAAAGATGATGCATGGCCGACACGCAATCGACACTTCTTTTTTTTTTAGATCACCCAGACCAGAGCGACACGTTCAAGAAGGTTCATAAACAAACGTTTTGTTTTCTCCGTTGCGTGACGACTGAATGGTTACCAAAAGACCCACAGAGTTGATAAAGAGCAAAAAAATGAAGAGCGTGTGTTGTAAGGTGAAATGAAGGCGATTCTACAGCGACGTCGGGTCCGCGAAAAATCATTTGAAAACAAAATGATAAATAATGTATTGTACAATCAATAAACTTATAAAATTGTTCGTTCAATTTAGGCCGACATGGAATTAATTCCGAAAATGTATCGAAGCAACTGAAAACTTATTGTAAACGTACCCAAACCAGCAGCTAAGGAGCCATAGCTTTTTATCTATTTAATTTTCACCTTCACGAATCCCACAGCCCAGAAGAACTCAGAAGCACAATATAAAAATTCTAGAGTCCAAGCATTATTTTGAAGGAAATTCCCACATGTTAAATTCACTATTTCAAAATTCTAACAAGACAAAATGATTTTTTTTAACTTTCCACTGTCAGCCAATTCACATGAGAAAATTAATACATAGAAGAAATATTCTCGTTTAAATCGGAGACGCAGCTTTAAATTTTTGGTACATCGAATTTGGCCTGCAAAAGACCAAATATTAATCACTTGCGAACCAGGATGTCTACCACATCTTACAGCCAGAACTATAAGAGTATGTAACCTACTTCCCTATAAAGCATTTGCTTCTTCCATCTTCCAAAAGCAATTTAAAAGCAGCAACTCAGCCTGCAATTAGAGCACTTCAAGGGCCTAGTCACTTGCGCAGACTTAAGAAGACCGCTCTACTCCCAGTTTAAGTACAAACTACTCCGGGAGAAAACATATTTAAGCAGTTTCACATCGTGTAATAAGAATAATTAAGAGACAATAACCTAAGAGAACAGACCCTCCATATACACGGGCATCTTCCAATGAAAATTATTTTAAATCTATTATTAGTTCGGTGTCATACTGCGTGGGGTGGGGTTGTGCCTAAATCATACCGTCCAGAAGGACGTCGGACACCTTATTGAGACTTATATAACGTAATGTCGACACTTAGAATTTTATTTTCAATAATTTTTTTAAGTGAAAAAAGAAAATCTAAAATCCCCACTCAGGATTGAACCTGTGACCTCAACTAGGCTCAGGTAACTTAGGCTTACATAGCCTACCGTACCACTGTACCACCTACAGCTTCTCGGGTTGCTTAGTCCTAAATTTAACTACATAAAATGCTACCCCCAAGCTCAACTGAAAGCTAACCAGTTACTTCGTTATATAAGTCTCAATAAGGTGTCCAACGTCCTTGTGGACGGTATGATTTGAGCTTGACCGTGGGGTAGTGTGGTTATTTTAAGGCCGACCTATGATAAGTCAGTTTGAATGACGTCATGTAATTTTTCACACAATACGCGATTTCCCTTTGCTGTTCAAGCAAAATATCCCCAACACAACCTCGTTCCCAGGGTCTCTCATCTTCCCGCCCCGGGAAGATGAAAGACCCTGGGAACGAGGTTGTCCCCAACAATGATTAGAGCTATGATATCTGATCTCTGCAGCATGAGCGCAAGCTAATATTAGATTAAAAATAACTAGCATGGGGAACTGGGTTATATTCTCTTTAAGATCATTCTCTCTTGGTATAATACTAATCAGTCGATTATGTTCTAATATCTTTATAGAAAGCCACGGCTCTTGCTTTGTATTGGATTCCCCCTTTTTTGGAGCAAGAAGCTGGGGTGCTTTTTTACTGGGGAAGAGGAGAAGGGATTCTTTACATCTCAATCGATCTATAGTCATTGTGACACTATATGTGGCGTGATGACCGAAATGACGGCTTGGTAATAGACTCTAGAAGAACTCCTGGTTGCACGTAGTTACCGATGCGCAATCATAATAATAAATGTATAATTTCAGTACAAACCCGCTATCTCAAACACTCGGAAAAAAGGTTGATAGAAAAGTAGTCGTTTGAGATAACAAGTACTTAATTACTGCACAACCGGCCGCAGTATTCAAGGGAAATGGCGGGTTGTGGTGAGGCGGGGGAGTTGGGTTGGACATTCTGCCCGAGTTTTAAGCAGAGGCTCATCACGTCTATGATAACCTTCTAATTCGAGTTCATCGGTGTCTGAATTAACGCGAATCTACAGCCCTACAAAGAGCAGATACTAGATCGGATCCATGGACCCAGATGACGATTTACTGGAAAGGTTATCTGGAGTTTTCTCGCCATCAACTTGGTTATCACCAGGCTCCCCTTCTGATTCCTCCTTGCCCGTCGTTTCCGGGGGGAGTGCGAACTCCGAATTTCGAGCATAAAACAACTGCTGTTCGCGTTCTTCGCGCGCGAATTCCTCTTCGAGCGTCTGAGGAAAGAAGAAGTAGAACAAACATCAGATGAATAGTTCATAATAATGTGTTTCATAAAAGGAATTTCCTCTAATTTTACATTTTCCTTTTTAGCATGCGCAAGCCCCTCAACATCTGATAACAAAACTAAAAGAAAAAAATACTTACTACGTGCGCGTAATTCGTGTTACATGACGGCAGTCGCGCACAAGTCACTCTTACCTTCTTTCTCGGTCCAAGTTCTGCTTTCCAGACGACAACTTGAGCTTGATGTTTCTCGTCTCGTTCTTTTAATTTCGTCGTTTCGCTTTCCATTAACATGTGACGCTTTTCGTTCTGCAAAAGGAAAAAGAAACGAGTTTTTCGAGCTGATTAAGTGTTTTCACCACTTCTGCTGAACAGCACTGTCTCAGGGTATGCGACTGACCGCAGAAATAACTTATTACTGGGACTCACCAGGCGAAGGCTTATTTTCAACTGAGTTCGGAGTTGCATAAAACATTGCACAGCGTAACACCGCTTAATCTAATCCTGGATTGGCATCAATTTTGAATTATGTTTTACGCCGTCCTCAATTTTGACTTTGAAAACGCTTTGAAATACTGTACGAGAAACAGAAGCCTTCGTTTTATTTTAATCCCAGATAAGCGAAAATCGGTTTTAAAATAACCAGGCCAACAGGAATACTTCTTCTCTCCCTGGATCGTCTGCCAGTCCAACAAAGGATTGCACATTTGCATTTTGCTAGGTTGTTCAACAATTTGCCCAGTATCCATCATACTATACAGCTGAATGCGTATGTAAGTGACCTGTAATTGTTGAAATTACAGAGGCAGATTGTCTGATTCTCCTTGTCTGGTTTCCGTGGAAAGAAGAAACCAAGAGCATTTCTCCTCCTCCCTGGATGGGATCCTAACTGGTCAATCGCATGGTCACTCCAACCAGTTTGTTAGTTTTTTTCCATAAAAGTAGCGCAAGCTTATTCATACATAAACTCGCGTCCAGCTGCCCAAACATCGATTACCTTTAACCGAGAATAGCGTCAAATTTGAATTCAGATTTCAACTGCTGAATAAAGATTTCTAAACATTATCCTTTGCTCCTCATTTTTGAATAGAAGACTGATTGGTTATTACATTTCAATCTGAAACTTGAATAAGAGCAGTTTTCACTTGAATAATGAAAGTAATGCCGCGATTACTTGGTTTTACATTACGCTTTGTGATTGCCTTAACGCCACTTCCTCAACCAATCACAGACAAAACCAAACCCAATCATGGCTTGCTTGTGCGCGTTTTCCCGCGCTTGGCGCTGGCTGCATGTACTGACTTCGAGTTCTGATTGGTTCATTGGATTGTCTGCCAATGTTGTGATTGGTCAGAGTAATTACTATGGTTTTGGTTTTAAGACTCTCAAGTGAAAACCGCTATCACGTTTCATGCTGCTTAGTATCAATCGAATTTGAAAGCACGCTGACCTGTAATAGTTGTAACTCCTTAAGTGCAGATTCAGATGAGATGCGCAGCTCCTCAGCCTCCATTTCTTGTCTGAACAGCATTTTCTCGTACTCTGTACGAGCTTTCTTGCGTTCTTTTAACTCAAACTACAAAAATAAAAACAAAAACCGTTAACTTACAATTGTGTTTGCTTACGCTGACAAATTTGAGAGCGATCAAAAAATCTCTCAAAAGTTAAAGGCCCACCATCACCTAAAATGCTGTGCGCGCCGTGATCACTTTCTGTGCTGAATTTCGTGTAACACGAAATTCACGCCTGAATGCGTGCAACCAATCAGATTACGCGTATGAACAATGGAGCGTTTCAAAACAAAAACAAACGACCGCAACGTCTTTTGGGTGAAGGTGGGCCTTTAAAACTCCAACACCAGCACATAAAAGAACTCATCAACAGCTTTTAAATTATTATGAATGGTTACATTTTAGGATCAGAATTTCATACACTAACTCAAAAGTTAGAATCGTACACGTGTACAGCACAATAAACTGTACCAAGTAAAGAACTGGCCAATAGCTCTCGTTGAACTGGTAATACCAGCATTTTATCCATTGAAATAAAAGTTTTGAGTAGTACTTTCTTATGTTGCTATATGGATTTTTGTCTGGTTTTGAACTTGGCCGGGCGCATGTTGTTAATTTTTTGCTTGTGTGTAAAGTGGTTTATTTTTCAAGCCAACTATACCACTTTACGAAAATAAACTACCAAAAAAGAAAATAACCTTAGTTATAAATAAAGCTTTACTGTTAGACTGTAAAGCGCAGTTAATGGAGCGTGACGCTCTAGGCCCCCGTTGGGTTGTTATTGTTGATACATAACTCGTGTTAAGCAGATGTTCGCAATGTACAAGCCTTTCTTGTCGCCAATGTACAATGGAGTACAATGGTCATTCACCTAGCCCTGTTGCATCACTGTCTAGTACATTTATATCATCCGTTCTGTATGGCTAGTACTATAAATACTCCCATTCATGTCTATTTGAGCGCTACATGAATTCATTACTTACTATAGTATTCAATTCTCCATTGGCCGAGGTCAAGACATATGTCTGGCTATAAAAGCTCTAGTTCGAGTCCAAAGTCTCACTCATTAGCTGTAGTGCGTTCTGAAAGGTCTTCCTTCAGTGTTTTAAATTGTAATTTCAAATGGCTCGTCCACGTGGCACTCGCAACGCACCGAACGTTCGTCCAGGTCGTGCGGAAAATCTCGCATCGTTGACCTCCGAGGTTCTTCGCCTTCGCCTTCAGGCATTAACCTTGCCTGTTAACGGGAACAAAGCAGCCCTTGTCAAACGCCTAAAAGCCGCTCTTCAACGACCTCGTACGACAAATCCACCAGTTGGCCGAGTCCAAAGACGTACGGTGAGGAGACGCACGGATCGTCGGGTCACTCCAGCCGCTGAATTACCAGCTCTCGCTGCCAACAACATCGTCAATAACGATGGTCCAGACAATGTAGGCGACATCCACGCGGACAACGACGAAATCTCCTTGTCCGATGTTTCAGAAGATGGCCTCGACGACTTCATAGAACCCTCTGGCACTCCACAGGCCGAGCCTTTCACCGCCGAGCAACTGGCTGCAATCCAGAACACGGTTACGGCGTCTCTGCATCAGGCTCTACAGAGCAATCATTTCCAGTCCGCACACTACCTGAGTCAAGCGTCGCCGCCCACGACAAGTTTTCCTCCACGAAGATCTGGCGTCGCTACACCATTAGGCCTTCAGCGACCACTGGACAAAAACCTGGAGGACAAAATCTTGAGGGGTGAGTACATTGACTTCACTTTGTTGCTACCAGATTCTTTAACTCACCCCCAAGTGCCCGAGATTCAATTTCGTTTAGCTGATTCGGCCCCAGGCTCCTCGTCTCCTCTTACCATGGTGCGCAAACGTAAGCCGTTGATTGACACTTTCCAGAAATGGTTAGACGCCTATACGGCTTATATGTTGGTCCTCGTCGCGTCCTACCCTCGGCGATCGCTGGAGCTACTCAAGTACCAGCAAATCATCAGTAGCGCAGCAACTAAATTTAAGGGTCTGTCATGGCTCACCTACGATGAACAATTCCGCCGCAGGGCTGCCTATGACCTTAGTCTCAGTTGGGACCAGGTTGACCTTGAACTTTGGACTGTTACTTTTTCGGGACTAGCTAAGCCACATTGTCTTGTCTGCTCTAGCCCGTACCATTCCCAGAGTGACTACCCTAGCGAAGAGTCCCACCAGCAACCCAAGAATGGTCCCGTCTGCTTCCGCTTCAACCGTTCGTCTGGGTGCACCTCCAGTTCCTGCCCGTTCCCTTACATCTGCCGACGCTGCCGTTCCTCCGGCCACTCCATCGCCAACTGCCCAAGGTCTACTCTCAGGAGAGGACAGGCTAACAACCCACATCAGACCACCAGCACATTTTTCTGGGAAGCGCATTCAGTTTTGGTGCGATAACGAATCCGTAGTGGCCATCATAAACTCGGGTCATTCGAAGGCCCCACGGATTATGGACCTTCTAAGGTTCCTTGTCCTTATATCTATGAAGCATAACTTCTTTGTTAGGGCTCGCCACGTCCCCGGGGTCTATAATGAAATTGCTGATGCACTCTCCCGATTTCAGGACGCACGTTTCTGGGCGGCAGCTCCACTGGCCGAGAGAATCCCTTGTACCATCCCGCCTTCACTCATGACCCTCTAAGGGGCGAAGTTCTGACTTATGCTAACTGGGGCCTGGCTTGGACCACCAACCGCACCTATAGCTCAGGGGAAAAACGCTTCATCCAGTTTTGCCTCATGAACAGGATTATCTCTAGTGAGGGGGATATTCTCCCAGCCTCCGAGGGTACTCTTATTTACTTCGCCTCCTACCTGGCGAGAAAAGTTAAGCATAGTACTATCAAACTTTATTTAGCCGCAGTACGTAATTTACACATTTCGTGTGGGCATGGTGACCCCCTCCTGGGAAAACTACTTTTGAAAAAGATTCTTCGGGGTATCCTCCGTTTCCAGGGTCAAGCCCGTATCCTCCGTCAACCCGTCACCACGGGCGTGCTATTGGCGATTCGGCCAATATTAATCTCCTGGTTAGGGGGGCGGGATTTTTCCATGATCTGGGCAGCCTTTACATTAACTTTTCCTCCGCTGTAATGAGTTTACCTATCCAGGAGCATTTCAATTTCGCCCTCAATTTGACCTAACAGCCGACAGTGTGTCATTTCATCCCTCTCTGGCTTGCCCGCAGCAGATGTCAATTCTTCTTAAGTCTTCGAAGACCGACGTTTTTCGGGAGGGTCACAAGCTTGTTATTGCATGCTCACCCTCACCGGTCTGTGCGGTTACAGCAATGCGTTCCTATTTTCTAACCGCGCACCCCCAGGGACCTTTATTTTATTTTCAATCTGGCCGCTTTCTTACCAGGTCTGCGGTTGTTAACCTCCTTCGGGATGCAGCCCGTCGCGCGGGTCTGCCTTACGAATCACTCAAGGGCCACAGTTTCCGCATCGGAGCTGCCTCAACAGCAGCTGCTGCCGGCTTGCCAGATTGGTTAATTAAGGTTTTAGGAAGATGGTCGTCCGACTGCTATCAACTTTATATTAGAACACCTCAAAATGTTTTACTGTCTGCTGCGCCGAGAATGGCAAGTGTTTCCTTGCCTTGATTTCACCAAAAAAAAAAAAAAAAAAAAAAAAAGGATTGGTTTGCTTGGGGGGATACCTGCTCCGCACGTATCCGTGGCGGTCAAGTCTCGCAGCGACTTCCCCAAGCTTTGTTTTCGCGCGTTTGAGTTGCGCTAGTTTATGCTCTTTTATCTGCCTGCATTTTTGTCTGATCCAGCACGTGCCGGCGGTGTCGGCTCGTAGTGCTAGGACATCAGTTCCGTGAGGCTTGAGCAAGTTACAACTCCTACACTCTAGCACGATGCTGGCCGGAGGTTCAGCTCGTAGTGCCGTTTAGAGTTAGGCTTTTGGTCGCGTAAGCTTTTTTACCTGCCTAAAAAGTTGTTCGATCCAGCGCTGGTATTCGCGCTGGGGAGATAAGAAAGGCTTATGGTCACGCAATGGAAGTCGTTCTGTCACGCCGATCGCGGAGCGGTGTTCCCCTTTGCGCCAAATATTGTGTTGTTTATTGCGTTTGTTTTCTCGTTGCCTTCTATGAAACATAAAGGAACTGCGACATTAAACAGCTTTATACTTTACCTCTTTCATCATTTCCCGTTCAATATCCACCGATACTCTTTTTTCTATCCTTAAAGACTTGCGGTACTGCTGTGACTTAGCCTTGATTTCGTCGCGTTGTATCTTGGGAAGTCGTTTGCGCTCGATCTCGTGACGTCGTTTCATTTCTTCATCTTTAAGTTTTGTTAGACGAGTATGTTGTTCACATTCCTGACGAAAAATAATAACGCCTGATTAGTACGCGAACGTTATCCCCGCGTGGAAACTTGTTCCGCGCGAGTTTCAACGTGGAGTACTTTAGTTCGTCTGGTTTTACTGTCCAGTCTATAAACATAACTAGCACTCTCCAATAATATGTTGAGATGAATATCTCTCGATGAGATATGAATATCTCTCGTATCACCCCACCATATGTCCCATGTGTAAGCTATAACCGCGGGGTAGGGTATGGCTTTTGAGGTGCTACAGGTGGTGAGGTGAGGTGCTTAGTCCTTTAATAGGGTATCCTTTTTGGTATTGTGATCTTCGGTTAGGGTTCCTTTCAATTGTATAAGGTACCTAAACACACAACGAAACGAGAAATATATGATTATGATGGCGTATTAATCAAACTAGGCTTAGTCTAGTATTCTATGCCTGATGCTAAACTTGCCATGTACAGAAAAGAAGTAAAACCAACCTGTTTACACAATTCTGAGTTATCGTTTCTCCCTTAAATAGGGCGTCAATAGGGTGTCAATAGGGTGTCAATAGGGTGTCAATAGGGTGTCGATAGGGTGCCAATACGGTGTCAATGGGGTGTCAATAGGGTGCCAAAAGGGTGTCAATAGGATGCCAATAGGGTGTCAATTTTCGCTTTTCTACCCTTAAATAGGGTCAGGGCTTTAAAACCTTCGCGGCACACACCTATCCTAAATTAGCGGGAGTACGCCCCTCCCCGGGTACCACACACCGAGTAGCACGGACATGAAAGAATACCGAGTTCATGTCGACATGAGGTAGCTATCAGTACTCAGTCTGTGCTCAAAAGGAGCAGTCAGAAGATGCAAGCTACCTTCTGATGCCTGTTCAACATCTGCGATCTTTGTAAAAAGAAAGTTTCCTTGAGTTGTGTCCTGGCAAGCTGATGTCTCTCGTGTAACTGCCGCTGTTCAATCTCCCATCTCTCTCCCTCGTGATCTGCATATAAACAAAAACATAAACAAAAAAACTGTCGCGTCAGTATTTTGGCTGAATTTTGGGCTAGAGTAAATAGCATATTCCATTAACTTTTTTATAAACCTGTGTCTCCCAGAAAGCCGTGAACAATTTTATTTCCATGATACCCTGAACTTTTATTTGATTGGTTAGCTACACAATTAACATGTCAAAATCGAAATCTGTGAAGTAAGTCTAAACATACCACACTGACAACCAGCAGTACCCACGTTTTTTTTTTCTTTTTGACTTTTAATGTTTGCTAAAACCATTAGCTACACTGCATATGTAGATACATTTCCGAAAAGATTGCTTGGGTAGTTGGTGGGAGTACAAACTAAACAAAAAACAGCCGTAATTAAATCAATGGAGGAGATGCGATAACTTCTCCTCCTGTTTATGTTGGTTATAGGGGGATACAAACTTCTTTTAAGGGTGTGTTTGTCCTGCAGGAACTGCATTTCCAAGTTGTACATCCTTTCTCGGTGCAGATCGATCAACTCTTTGCAGAATTTCTCAAACTCCACCCGCTGCATGGCAAGAAACTCGTGCTCCTGTGGAGAAGATGAGGCATTGATTAACACAACTCGCATATTAGCAACAATTGTAGATATGGTCTGAGACGTTGTTCAGAACATGGAAACTCAGTGTCCCGGAATTCTAACACTTGGGTTAAGAAGCGTAAATGGACCTGGATTGGGCACACGCTGAAGAAAGGCAACAACAACATTACGGGACAGGCGCTGAGGTGGAATCCCCAGGGAGGGCGGAGAAGGGGGAGGTTATGGTTGGTACGACCTGGCTCAGTATGCACAAGATGTAGTATGATGGAGAAGGATTGTCGGCGGCCTATGCTCCACTACAGAGTAGATAGACATAAGTAAGTATTTGATGTCCATAATGGCTGACGTGCGGGTACAAGTGTTACAGAATTGGGGAAACAGTACTGCATATTTAATTTGTGTTCGTGAAAGGTAAGAGGAGCCGAAATGAAAAGTGAAGCGAAATGAAGAAAGGGCTTCTTTAGAGAAGGGAGAGTGTTTTATTGTAAGCAAGAGAAAATCGGGTTCTTCTCCTGTTTGTGCACTATCGTTTCTTGTGCTGCACTGTTTTAACTTTTTAGTTTCTTTGTGTTATGTCATTTTTACAGGTTTTAACACCGAAGTCGAGCAAAAATCAAAAGGTTCTAAGAGTCATCTCGTGAATACCAAACAACGTAAGGTTAAGTCCACAGATCGGTTTTAATTTTCCATACTGAGTTTGAAGTCAAAGAATTGAAGAGTAAAACAGATTTAAAACAACCAAAACATCTTAGCGTGACATAAATATGCATTGCGTGAAACGAGACCGTCCAGACAATACACACTAACGACGTAAGCATGAAAGCGAGGCTAAGGGCCACCAAACTTACCACAAACTTAAAAAAAGTAAATATGGCGGCGGAAACAAGAGCGATTTGTGATTTAGAGATTAAAAATTAACCCCAGAAGATATTCCTGGAGCAGTTATAGTAAATGAAAGTCAGTTGAAAAGTGGACGGTGGAGAAACTAACTTTCTGTAAGGATCCTTCGGAAATGCATGAAACGTCAAGTCTTTCCTATTATCGGAACGATTATAACAAAGCACAGCGGCACAGCATTTGAGAGAGTTTTTTTGTCGTAGTTATAGGCTGCGCTTCTGCCATTTTAATGACGATGTGGCCCTTAGGCCTCGCTTTCATGCTTATGTCGGAAGCGTGTATTAGATGACATAATTACACCGGGGAATTCAGAAACGTTTACAGATGACGGAACGAGTGAAAATTTGCATATCTGCCCCGTATACTAGATCTCGTTCAAAGCTTCGCGAATTCACGAGATAAAATGACAACATCTCATAAATCTCATTACTTCTAAAACATGCTGAACCAAAAAGTAGCACATAGTGGTTAGTACTCACAGCTTGCCGTTGTGAAACTTCTAGTTCTTCTTTCTTCTTCCTCCAACTCTCCTTTCTG